>JBBPBX010009769.1:12906-59343 GCA_038048925.1 Garcialebias charrua | reverse complement strand
TCTATAAATACACATACCATACCTACAAATATATATACAATATACATACATATATATTTATATTCATTTATATACCCATCTACATACATCTACTATACATCCCTGCATCCATTTGTGTGTGGTTGTGAGCATGCATAAGTGAATGAGGTTCCTCCAATAGAACATTTAGTAGCAACTGTGAAGCATCAGAGACCCGTCCCCCCAAAGCCCGAGACAGACGAAGGGGCGATCAAAGCCCAAGACCCCAGGAAGGACCCCGAGCCCAGAGTCCCCAGGACCACCCGAACAGGACGAGCCACTCGTCCACTCCCCAGATCCGACCAAGTGGAAGAACCGGACGAACCCCACCAGGGACCACACACAATGACCCCCCGGGGTCAACAGCGACAATACACAGGCCCCCGCCGGAGCCCGCTGCACCGACGTAGCCCCAGGGCCGGTCACCGAGGCTCGGGCACCGGGGACGCCCATCCCTCAGGTCCAGACCTGACAGGACCAGAGGACCCGAGCCCCACCAGGCAGCCACCAGGCCGAGCTGACAAACGCCCAAGCGCCCAGCCCCAGATAGTGAGGGCCCCAAGCACGCCCGTAGGCAGAGGAACACCCACCAGGGGGCCACGTGGCAGGAGCGCGACACTGGGTAGCCTCAGAAGTATCAGAGAGGGGGCAGTCCAAGTCCCAGCCTGACATTAAACCATTCATACACAGACACACTCATTCAGACCCACCCTCATCCTCACCCTCAGTCACAGAAAGACAAACAATAACGACACGCTCCATTCATAATCCCGATGCACACTCTATACCCCCTAGGTCCAAGACATGTACCTGCTACCTACATGGGGCAGCCCACATCCAAACCCAGGAGGTAGACCCATTCATTCTGGGGTGGAGAGCAGCAGACGTCCAAGATCTGGCACACCCCGCGCCCTGCCGACAGGACAGGACAGGACACCCGAGCCCAAGCAGCCCCAGAGGGAGCCCACTGCCAGCCCCGCCCACGGCGAACCCGCAGGCCCCGAACCCCCCCACTCCCCAGCACAACCCCTGACGGCCCACCCCCAGAATGTCCGCAAGGCAACCAGGGGGGCAAGAGAAAAATAAATAAATAATATATAAATAAATACATAATAAATAAAATTGAAATTAACAAATCAAGACCCCGACACACACACCCCCGTCCCCAAATGTACTGTTGGTGAGTGTTGTTGTAAAGTGTATTTAAAAAGGAAAGAGAAGGAGCAAAGGCTGGCATTATACCAGTTTCCCCTCCACTCCAACTCTAACCCAGGCCCTAATTGTCTAGATGCATAATGTTGAGTGAGCATAGGCATGGGGGCGAGATTGATGTCATCCCGCCACCCATAGCCATAGTGCTCACTCCATTCCCTATATGTGACTTTTATGAAGATGTTTATGAATGAATGTCTAAAGTGTATATAAAATTGAGTCCCAGGTGCTCTTAACAACAGAGATGTAAAACCATTGCAGCACACCCGAGACCCAAATTCCCTACATGTATTAATTTAAGATGAAGAGGGCGGAGGTGCGTGTTGAGGGATGGGGAGAAAAATAACTGCAGGAACAGTGCTCCCACAGCGAGTCAGCTCCCCCGCTGACCCTGCTTACCCCCCAGCTCGCCAAGGTCCACCCAAGGAGCGAGGTAAAGGAAACACCTCTCCGACCGCCAGGACATTGAGCCAAGACCAGAGAGGGACACGGCCCCGAGGGCCGCCAACAGCAGAACCAACAGCCCACACCCGCCAGGGCCGCCACGACCCCTGCGAACCGCAGTCAGCCCGCCGTCCAAGAGGACACAAAATCCCACATGGACGACACGGCCAAGAGCGCCCGCCCAACCGTCGACAGAGCCAGGAAGCACCAAGAACAGGCCCCAACCGGGGCCCGCACACCGGCCAAGTATAGTCCAAGACCATCATCCAGGACATCCACCTAATCCCCACCCCAGAAGAAATACTATACCCACCCTTCATATTAACAACTTTCAGAACACATAACACATTAGACACCCAGGCTGGGTTTGCCCGCCCCCTCCCATTGGCCACCAGTCACGCCCCCAGACACCCACCCCCCAGCATATGAACCCCAACCCACCAGCGAGCCGAGAGCCCCCGGCCAGAGCTGGGCACCAGAGCGCCAGCCAGCCCATAGCCCGGCGACCCGCCCGCCAGAGCCCAAGACCCCCGACCCCCACCAGGCCCAAGCCCGGGGACGACGCGCCCCCAGAGTCCCAAGCCCCCGGCACCCACCCCGAAACCACCCCAGCACGGCCGGGTCACCGACCGGCGACCCATGACCGCCGCCACCGACCACCCGAGGGCCCGCATGCCGCCCCCAGTAGATGTCCCCCAGAACCCCCCCCGGTCCTCCCCAGGTCGAAGACGAGGTCCTCCCCGCCCAAGCAGCCCTAACCCCCCGGCGCCCCAAACCCCAACCTCCCCCCCCTCCAGTCCCAATGCCCCACAAGGCCACATCCCAGACCCCCCACCCTCACTACGTAACGGAGCCGATCAAAGAATGCCAAATAGGTTGATCCAATGTGTCGGCAGATGCTGTTTCAAGACTAATATGATCTAACAGAAGATTTTTATACTGATTAACGCTAAGATTATTTTTATTTTTCCAATTTACGAGTATGGTTTTCTTTGCGATGCATAAGGCAGTGAAAAGCATATAGGATGTATTTTTTTCTAGTATAACATCTTCAAAGATACCCAATAAGCAAACAGATGGAGAGAGTGGGATATTAATTTTCAAACATTTAGACAAGTCTTCACATACCTGTACCCAGAACCTCTGAACGGATGGACAGAACCAGAGCGCGTGAATATAATCATCAGGTGTATTACTTATGCACTGTGAGCACTTGTTAGATGGTATAAAGCCCATCTTAAACATTCGCTCCCCTGTATAATGTACTCTATAGAGAACCTTATATTGTATTAATTGTAAATTGGAGAGTCTAGTCAATTTAAAAGTATTTGAACATACTTGAGACCAAATTTTTTGTTCAAAGTTGATTGATAAATCTGACTCCCATTTTTCAACAGGTAGTGCTATCGAGTCATCGATCCTAGACAATTTTTTGTATATTTTAGATAATAATTTCGGTGGTTGAAAATTAATAAACTCTAACACACATGTTGGGGTTTCCAACAATGTTTTATTAAGCTTAAATTTCTTTTTTACAATTGACTTAATTTGTTGGTATTGTAGGAAATATTTATTATCAATGTCATATTGTATTATTAATTTATTAAATGGAATAAAGTCTATAGTCATGTGTATTTCTGAGGATGGTGTAGTAAGTTTAAGTTCATTGGACAAGTACATATACACCAACAAGACAATGTTTGTTATGTTATCTTAACACAAAACAGGAATATATGGCTGATGGAAAAATAAAGTTTCTTTATAGAATGGTTGTTTGAGATTTTTAATTTCTGTGTTCCTGTTGTTACAATACAGAGCCATCAGGCTCTCTGATGGTTCCTCCTTTTTGAGGCATGGTATGGTATGGTTTCCTAATAAATACTGTATAACAAACACCATTATGTCATCTTAATAAACTATGATTTTATTCTAAGCACCTTGTTGGGTCAAGGGAAAACAGACATAAATACAAGCAATATCTAAGAGTGATTGCTGTTAGCACATCTTGCTCTGACTATAATCATTCTGACAGGGTGCCATGATAACATGGGTCATCATAGAATTACTGACTTAAATAAAAAAGTATATTTTCATTACAGTTTGCAACAGGGGCGGAGTGGGACAACTTTTCAGCCCGGGAGTTTAATGGCCAAGAGTGGCCCATTTTTTCACATTTTAAAAATATTTGGCAAAAATGTAGCCTATAATATTTTTTTAATTGCAATACAATCAACAACTTTTTTTTTGGTTATAATTTTTAGTTACATTTTGTTACAATTCAGCAAATCAGGTGGGAAAAAAACTAAATTAGTTGACTTAAAAAACAGAAAATGATAAGTCAATTCTTTGTTGCTCTTTCCATATCAGACTCAAAGATTACTGAAAAACTCAAAACGTAATTTTGTTGGCTTGAACGTTGGCCAGCTGTCATGAGAAGTTTGCACTAAATACAGTGACAAAAAGATAAACCATAAAACTATTTTACATTCAAAATATTAAATTTGAGGCCAGATAAAATGTCAATGAGACCAGATTTGGCCCATGGGCCTCGAGTTTGACATGTGATCTACAGCATCAGTAAGCGCCTAAGAAGTGCACTAGTTTCTGCCACCATATGTGTTACTTTGTCATTGTCAATGGACATAAGAAGTTCTTTCTCTGTGGACATCAGCATAAATGCCTCCAAATGCTCCTGGTTAAGTGTGCTTCATAGTCTATTCTTGATGAACTTGAGAGTAGAGAAGCTTTCACATGCAACATGAGACAACAAATATTTGTATGCCAGCCCTATACAGTATAGGCATCTGTGAAAAGGTTATACTGTGTCAATATAAGGTAAACACAGATAACACAGTTTCTGCAAGAAGAACAAGCCCTGCTTTCAAGTTCAATCTCTGGTTCAACCCTGTTCCATCTCAGTACCATCTTGACAGTGGACTCTTCCAGAGGGGACTTTTTCAGCCTATCCCAAGACTGGACAGCTCTGTGTGTAAAGTACTCACTGTGGCTCTCTCATCAAATCTAAGCAGATTTTTGCTTGTTGCTTGAAGTGCTGAGCTCTTGAGTCCTTTAAGCCTCATCTCTGAAAAGTTTTTAGGGTCAAGACAAGCAAAATCAGAGACAAGTTTGGCATTGGTTGCAATATGTATGCATATGCATGAGTTTATTTTTATTTGTCTATTAAATGTGTTGCTTTAACATTTTTCTGTATCCTGTTTTCACTTCACCTCATGCATTTCTGCCTCATTACGTAAATAAGGACTTGTGTGGAAAAATAAAAAAATAATTACATTTAATTACATAACACAAGTCAAAGTAAAAACAAAAAAATATATAGGCCTACCGGTATTTTAAGCACAGTAAAATGTAAAATTATGAATTAAAATATATAATTTGTTGGAACTAAGCTGGAAAAAAAACATGATGGTCAATTAATTTTTAAAACATGAGATAAAGTTCTAAAAAAGCTAAGTCTGGTCCTCTGGACATTCAAGAAACAAAACAAAACAAAGCAAAAAATGTCCAGAAGACCAGACTTAGCTTTTTTAGATTTTTCTACCTGGATTATTGAGCATGCATCAGGGTATGAGATAAAGTTCTCTTTTAATTTAAATTGTCCTTTGACGTTTATTTATTTATTGGTCAATTTATATATTTCTGCTTTTATTTCTAATTAGGCTCAGGCTGTCAGTTTAGGTCCCACTTGACTTTCATGCATGTTTAGTGACATAGTACAACGTTGTGACATTAGCTTAATTTATTATGCTAGTTTTTAATTTATATTACCTGTTGCTTCTTCTGTCTCTTTGAAAAAATGTCTGTAAGCTTTGCACATTTGGCAGCTTCCTCCGCCTTTCTTTTCTTCAACCTGACTTTTTCAGCTCCACGGCCCCTTCCTATCCATTTTTATTGCTAATTAGCAGTTTGGACTCCGCGCTGCTCCATCAGCTGATGTTTTGGAAAATACGTGCTTCGCTGCTGGGTTGGACTCAACCAACGGTGAATTTTCAGGGGTGTTTTTTATCAAATGGTAGCTCCCAAGCTGCCAGCCCAGTGCGGCGCAGTCTCTTAAAGGGATCAGCGCTTTAAGAGGCTGCAGGCTGCAGTCTCTTAAAGCGATCAGCGCTCCCTCCCTTTAAGAGGCTGCAGCCTGCAGCCTAAAGTCAGGGACAAGTCGATTTTGAGCAGATTCATTCAACCGTCATCATTTTCCCCGTGCGCCTATCGGCCCATTCATGACGCGGCCCATCGGGAAAACTCCCGAATCTCCCGATGGCCACTCCGCCCTTGGTTTGCAAGCACTGTCACAAGAAATTTGTTTCCATTCACGAGCGTCATTCTCTTTCCATCAATACCTGGTGGGCCACTCTGCTCAAAATGCCCGGGCCGATTTTTTGTCCCAGTCCAGCCCTGGGGCCAGGCCATAATAGTGTGCTTTATGTGCAGGCCGGGTCAGTGTCGGGCTTTTTAATGCATCAGTGACGCGCACGGCCCATGATCCAATATACGCAAACATGGCTTGCCATACAACACCGGCCGCACACGGCCAGTTGACTTCAGATGGACTGCTGCCAGCGATCCATCAGCCCAAATGGACATTCATTCAGCCGTGGCACTCAGTGGACACGCACGGCCGACGACCCAAACAGGTAAGATCATAAAATATCCGACATGTCAAAGCAGGATGCAGGCAGAAGCAGGGGAAGCATTTAATGTGCTTTGACAGCCCCCCCCACTCAGCCGTACGTCCGCCGACCATTAATAAAAATAGGTGGTAGAAGCAGTCAAAGCTTTATTAAAAATCTCGGGATTTTTTGGGGGGTTCAGACCTGTAATTACTGTTAATTTGTTGGATCAGGTGGTGTTCGGAGAGGATGGCTGCGTGCTTGGGCCGGGTCAGATTATTTGGACCCAAGTGCAACTCCAGGTGTAAGTGAGAGAGTGAATGGCTGTTTGTCTTGTTTGTCTCTATGTCCCTGTGATGGACTACCTGTCCAGGGTGTACCCTTCCTCTCATGCATTCTCACTCCCTACTCGTCATATATTGATGCTAAGGGTCAGGGTCCCTCTGCGTCACATACTTGATGCGTCGGGTCGCCCCTTCTCGTCATTAATTAGTGTGCAGGGTGCTCTCAATGGCCCTCATGCACGAAAATGTTCGTATTTTTATCCTAAATTTCTCCTACTTTTGTTCGTACGAAGCGTTCGTACGAACATGCCACGTCAGATCCAACAAAGTCTTCTATCCACAGGAAACGTGTGTAAACGGGCTGCACTCAAATTTCCGCCTGGCAATTTTTACTTGTTTTTCACTAGAAAATATGAAGAAAATGTTCTATGGACAAGTGCTTCAGCACATTTGTTCAGAATATTTAGATCTTTCAATATATGGCATTATTTTACATTATACTTGTTAAAAAACAACTATTAAACTGTTTAACATCAAGAAAAAACAATAAGCGAAATTAGATTTTAGAGATTTTATGCAAATAAAACACTGCATTTGAACATGCAGTACAGATTTTGCATCATAAATTAACAATTTCAACACTATAGAACATATTTACAATGTTTTTTTTATTCTCACTTATTTTTACAAATAAGAAACAGACTAACAATTCAAATTATTTACAGGCGAATTTCCCCTCCCTACATTTTCTCATTATCTTCTACACAAACAAAGTACAAACTGATGAATAGTATATGTTATAGACTTGATATACTATTCCAAAAACAAAATAAAATATAAAAAATGAAATAAAACTATATCCTATTATATGTACCCAGTATAAAACAATTATCCACCAAATAACAGCCCTCATTCATTCAGAAATAAAATTCAAAAAGTTATTAGATTGTTAGATCAAATGTTTTTTCAGCTTTTTCTTCAGAAGAACAAAAAGAAACTTCTCCAAATTCAAATCATCCAGGAATCTCTTTATTGTCTTTTTATTCCTTGATTTGACATAGTTTTATCTGAATCTCTGCTCTGCTGCGCATGTTTTTCCTGCTCAAGCTGCACTCTGTTCGTGCTGAAGACAAAGGACTCGCTTTCCAGCTCACGGAGGGTGACTACCGTAACTGTAGCAAAAAGAGCCTAAAAGCGCACTTTTTTTTCTTTCAGACACCGTTTGAATTTTTCTGATAGCACAAACGGTTGCAGAGTTACGGTAATCTAAAAATAGTTTGGAAAACGTGTGGAAAAAGTGTCTATAGAGACACCGGCGTTTTAATAGGGTTAAAGTTGATGGATCCCACCTGTTCTACTCACCTGCGCGTGCTCGCGGGAAGGTAATTTACATAATTTCCACCCCTCAAAACACCATATAAGGCCACGCTTCCTGCCTTCTGACAGCAGGAAGTGTCCATTCATTCAAACTCAAGAAGTAAAAGGAGGAACTTCACGCGTTCGGAGATCTGCTCTCAGTGGCGCTGTGGCTACCCCCCCACCCCCCGCAGGTGTCGGATGGTCAAATATCTCTAATTTTAGTGTACTGTGTTACATTATAGTTTCACTTATTCAGAAGAGCGCACCGCTGCCCCCCTCCCCCCCCCCCGCAAGTGTCGGATGTGTTTTTGAACAGAAGCATTTTAAAATGTCTCGAAACTACAGTTAACTTCATATTAATATTGTAGTGCATATACTGTGTGTCCCGTGGGTCGTACAGTATCAGAAATCAAGAATAAATGGTTTGATCTGAAAATGGCTTCAAACAAACGTCTCGCCGCAGCACGGACAGGAGGTGGTCAGTCTGCGAGATGGATGGACAATACTGTAAATGCCACGCTGCAAGACGCGTGCCAACATGTTTTGCAGCACAAATGTCATGCGCGCACCTCCTGGTCAGCGCGCAACCACATTCTGCAGGTTATATTTCGAATCAGATATAATAATCAATTGCTCCGATGGTGTTTGGCACAAGATCAGTCTTAATTCGTACTTGTTCTGCGGCGGTGTATGGGGATTTTATGTACCTGGGTGTTAATATGAGGAGCGGCTTTGATGACCAAGGGGAGCGCACGACTCACTGAAGCCTGCGCGACACACCAAACAAATTAAACTTAAAATTATAATTCTAATTCAAACAGAATAACCTATTGTCAAGAATAATTATGGTGCGTGATTTTTTTAAACCCAAAATATTTTCTAAATAACGAAATATGAAGTTATTCGTGGAGAAGATCCGTCTGGATGACAGCAGACTGACGCTCCTAAATTATACGACAGGTCCGGACCACTCGTAAATTTTGTTCGTATCTGAAAAAAATCGTAGGATACGAAAACATTGTTGGATGCCGCAAATGCTCCTAAAACACTCGTACGCACAGTTTAAGAACAAATCTGTGCGTACGAACGGTTCGTGCATGAGGGCCATTGAATGTTATAATGTGATCTTCTCTTCCGGTTTGGATAGTGAAGCACTTTCATATCTACTTATTTTTTAGCAACAGGATGGGTTTTTCTGTCAAAATTTAAACCTTAAGCCTAACCTGATAACAAACCCTAACCTTAACCATTCACCTTTTATTTGACCCCCGAACCCCAAACAAACCAATGAGATCACCCTGCGCACCAATTAATGATGAGAAGGGGCGACCCGATGCGTCAAGTATGTGACGCAAAAGGACCCTGACCCACAGCATCAATATATGACGAGTAGGGAGTGAGAACATGTTGCTCATACAGTGATAGCTGGACATGGGCACCAGTGACCCCCATGACCCAGAAAGGAAGAAGCAGGTGAATACAATGGATGGATGGATGGACCATATCTCCTTACAACATTTTCTTATAATTGTCAACACTTCAATTTTGAAGTTCTGAGTGATTAATTCTAAGGAATCTGTCTACCAAGAATCAACTCACATCCTCCCCCTGTGTCTGAAAGTCGACCTGTGTGGTAAAAGGACCACTGCTCTTTTCTCTGTGCACCTCGGAGCATTCAGAGCTTAAAAACAATGTGACTGAAAAGCAGGTTTTTAATCTAGTACCTGATCACGTTGTCTCTCTAAATACGTTTTGACCTCATTACAACAAAAAGTTAAAGTTAAAAAAATTAAAATAAAAAAAAGCCCAAAAAATTACAAGAAAAGGTACACAAGGTGGTCTAGTTTTCTATTTATGACATAAAATAAGCATCAAACAGTACTTAAACATGCATGTTTTTGATCTGTGGGAGGAAAACAAAGAGGAAATCCACTCATGCACAGAGAGAACATGCAAACTCCACCCAGAGATGTTCCTGGCAGGGATTCTAACCGTCAACCTTCTAGCTGAGAGGTGGCAGCTCTATCAACTGAGCCACTGTGCCACCCTGAAGTGTAACTCCACGCCAGCCTGGGATCAAACTCCCAATCCACTGATGCCGGAGGTAAGACATGGCCCCGAACCAAAAAGATCTAAATCCAACAAAGACTGTTGTCCCTGCAGCAAGAGACACATCTCTCTAACAGGGACACAATACAACAAATATTTATTCATTCCAAGCTGAACTGAGCTAAAGAGTGATTTCAAGTTGGCAGACACTCAACGTGTTTTGACTAGGGAGGAAAAGTACATCTTTGTTTTAATTAGTTCAAATGTGAAGGAACCGAAGCATGACCGTGGTGGTGTTTTTTATTTTTTATTTGTGTGGTCACCGTAGACTTATAAGTTCAGCATAGTAGAAAAATATTCAGACAATACAAAAAAGAAGGAAACACTGTACACATAATATATAATGTATAATTTTTCCATCTGTTGTGCAACAGGACGTGAGACGGGAAGTCTTAAGCACAAATTCAGGTGGTGAGTCCAAACAGTCCAGTCCTCTCACCATTTCAACACATATCTCTATTTTGTAACCTTTCAATCTGTATTTATCTCCCCACTAAACTGTCACATAATAACCGGTGAAAAATATTTACTCAGGAACAAATAATGAAATTTTATGTGACACCTTTCTGCTCAAAATGACGCACTTTACTGTTTGCAATTTAAAAATGAATTTCAGTGTTTCTGTTTGCCAGTTCCTGCGGTAAAGTGTGTTTAACTGGTGTGCTGTTGCACTTCCAGACTCTAAATCTCCCTCTCCGTGAGGCTGTCGTTGTTGTGAACATTTAAGCACATGGAGGACAAGAGCCTGGTCCAAACTCAACAAATCTGACCTCCCAAACACAATGGCAACAAGAACTCAGACCTTAGAAACACAATGATGTGGCTTGGAACCAGATGTGACACATGTTGAAGGACAGGTGTGTGTGTTTTTTTTCACAATGTTTATATAAGACATGCATACTGCAAAAGCAAACTCATAATTGTCATGCTTATTGGATTTTAGATGTTTATTGTGTGAAGGCTTATAATGAGATCCATTTTTCTTCTGCAGGGTTTTCAGCATCTTTCTCATTTCACAATTTTTGTGCTATTTCAACAAATCATATAACAAAACATTCCTTTTTGGTTTTGGTGCAACTTTAGCTTTTTGAAATAATTAGCCTTTTCTGCCATTTTTTTCCTCATAGAAAATGAATTCAGCTCATTTTACATCCTTCAAATCTTTAGATGGGTTTACAACTTTTTACTGCTCCTTTCACATTTTGTTCTGGTTCAGCTTTTGTGCAAATTGAAACTTTTTTGAGCTGCCTTTCAGCTGTTTTTTGTTCCTTTCAGATTCTTTCTGCTAAATACATTTTTTTGTGCTTCTTCTAACTTGTTTCGGCTAATTTCAGCTTATTTATGTGTTTCATTTTTTCTGCTATTTCAGCTATTATCTGTTTTATGCTAATTTAGCCTTTTCATCTAATTCCATATTTTTTGCACTAATTTTAACCTTATTCAACCTAATCCAGCAAAAATGTGCTCTCTCCTTTTCCTTCTGGTAAAAAGCTTCTTTCTGCTGTTGTAGCTACTTTTCAGCTGTTTTTTTAATGGTTGTTGTTGTTGCTAAATTCAGCTTTTTCCAGATAATTTCCAATTTTTTGTGCTCATTTCTGCTTCTTTCAATATAATCGTGCTGTACCTACATCCCAGATGAATCAGGAACAGGAGGAGACATCCACGATGCTTTGCACGATCTGAGCAAACTCAAAAAATATGTTGAGAGTGGGACTAAAGGAACAGACCCTTTCAACCCATGGTCATGGTTCACCTCCGGACCATGGTGGCACCTCCTGCTGAGAATCTGCACTCCAATCCTGACAATATTCTTTTCCTCATTTTTTGTTGTTTTTCTTTTGGTTTAAGTCCATAAAGGACCTTAGTTCATAAAGAACTCATTTTTACTGTGCGCCTCAATGATCGTTTCATCTGATTAAGTTGTAACCAGTTTAAATGATAAAGAGGACGGAGATGTTAGAGAATTCAAACATTGATCATTTAAAACTTATTACTTTAATGTATTCTGATGAATCATTAACCAGTTTGCTTTACTAAAAGTCTTTCTGTATGAAACAAAACATCTCTGAAGAACACAACTTGTTGCCTCCTGCACACAGAACAAAAACACTGATTAGGCCAGCTCATGTTTTAATCAAAAAAGGACTCCAATGAATATGTTACGATCCAACAAGGATCAAAACATATTTAATGGACACAGGACACAAGGAAAAGGTTTAACATTAATTTATTAAAGAAACAGGGTCGTCTGTAGGAGGGGAACCACCTCCAGCTTCTCCAGGCGTCCCACGTCCTAAAAAAAAAGAAAGTTCAACGAAAAGGTGGGTTTGGATAAAGCGGCCAAAAGAAAAATAAAGCTGCCCAACAGAGCCAACTCTATACAGAGCCGGCGAACCCTGTTAGACAGCGGGCTACCTCTACCAAAACTCTAGGCCTACAGGAAGTAAAACCAAAAGAATAGCGAAAACTAGACTACCGCTTTACCCAACCAAAAGTAATGAAAGGAATTATGTCACAACACAAAAAAAAGGCACGAGCCCCCACACACAGCTGCCTCTATGATAGACAGCCACCAGAGCCCTCAGACTCTGAGACTCAAAAATCTCCAACACTTCAGCTCAGGTCCTCTACTCTGGGTCACCAGAGTCCACACAAGCACAAATGTACTCTATAAACCCACTCCAGAATGAAGTGTACCAACAATCACTGTCTAGTGATCAACAAAACCTGGGAGGGTGGAGAAACTCCCAGTCTACCAAACAATCACAGTCTAGTGATCAACAAAACCTGGGAGGGTGGAGAAACTCCCAGTCTACCAAACAATCACAGTCTAGTGATCAACAAAACCTGGGAGGGTGGAGAAACTCCCAGTCTACCAAACAATCAAACAGCAGACTTCCACTGCTGACTGTAATATTATTTTAATGTCCTCTAAACACCAAAACCTCACATACCTGCACACAACTCCTCTATTCTCCACTAACCATCCAAACCTCCACTAACCATAACCTCCACTAACCATAACCTCCACTAACCATAACCTCCACTAACCATAACCTCCACTAACCATAACCTCCCCTTTTTGGAGTCCTTGGAGGGGGTATTGGAGGGTGCGCCTCCTGGGGACTCCCTTGTTCTGCTGGGGGACTTCAACGCTCACGTGGGCAATGACAGTGAGACCTGGAGGGGTGTGGTTGGGAGGAACGGCCCCCCTGATCTGAACCCGAGTGGTGTTCTGTTGTTGGACTTCTGTGCTCGTCATGGATTGTCCATAACGAACACCATGTTCAGGCATAAGGGTGTCCATATGTGCTCTTGGCACCAGGACACCCTAGGTCGTAGTTCAATGATCGACTTTGTTGTCGTCTCATCTGATCTGCGGCCGCATGTCCTGGACACTCGGGTGAAGAGAGGGGCGGAGCTGTCAACTGACCACTACCTGGTGGTGAGTTGGCTCCGATGGTGGGGGAGGATGCCGGTCAGACCTGGCAGACCCAAACGTATTGTGAGGGTCTGCTGGGAACGTCTGGCAGAGTCTCCCGTAAGACGGAGCTTTAACTCCCACCTCCGGGAGAGCTTTGAACACGTTCCGAGGGAGGCGGGGGACATTGAGCCCGAGTGGGCCATGTTTCGCGCCTCTATTGTCGAGGCAGCTTATCGGAGTTGTGGCCGCAAGGTTGTTGGTGCCTGTCGTGGTGGCAACCCTCGAACCCGGTGGTGGACACCGGCGGTGAGGGATGCTGTCAAGCTGAAGAAGGAGTCCTATTGGGCCTTTTTGGCCTGTGGGACCCCGGAAGCAGCAGATAGGTACCGGCAGTCCAAGCGGCATGCGGCTCGGGTGGTTGCTGAGGCAAAAACTCGGGCGTGGGAGGAGTTCGGAGAGGCCATGGAGAATGACTTCCGTACGGCTTCGAGGCGATTCTGGTCCACCATCCGGCGTCTCAGGGGGGGAAAGCGGTACGCGACCAACACCATTTATGGTGGGGATGGCGTGCTGTTGACCTCAACTCGGGATGTTGTGAGTCGGTGGGCGGAATACTTCGAAGACCTCCTCAATCCTACTGGCACGTCTTCCACTGAGGAAGCGGAGCCTGGGGACTTTGGATCGGGCTCTCCAATCTCTGGTGCGGAGGTCGCCGAGGTGGTTAAAAAGCTCCGCGGTGGCAAGGCTCCGGGGGTGGATGAGATTCGTCCTGAGTTCCTTAGGGCTCTGGATGTTGTGGGGTTGTGTTGGCTTACGCGACTCTGCAATATCGCGTGGACATCGGGGGCAGTTCCCTTGGATTGGCAGACTGGGGTGGTGGTTCCCCTATTCAAAAAGGGGGACCGTAGGGTGTGTTCCAACTATAGAGGGATCACACTCTTAAGCCTCCCTGGTAAGGTCTATTCAGGGGTTCTGGAGAGGAGGGTCCGTCGGATAGTCGAACCTCGGATTCAGGAGGAGCAGTGTGGTTTTCGTCCTGGTCGTGGAACACTAGACCAGCTCTACACCCTCAACAGGGTCCTGGAGGGTGCGTGGGAGTTTGCCCAACCAGTTTACATGTGCTTTGTAGACTTGGAAAAGGCATTCGACCGCGTCCCTCGGGGGGTTCTGTGGCGGGTACTCCGGGAGTATGGGGTACCAGGCCCATTGATATGGGCTGTTAGGTCCCTGTACGACCGGTGTCAGAGCTTGGTCCGCATTGCCGGCAGTAAGTCAGGCTCGTTTCCGGTGAGAGTTGGACTCCGCCAAGGTTGCCCTTTGTCACCGATTCTGTTTATAACTTTTATGGACAGAATTTCTAGGCGCAGCCAAGGTGTTGAGAGGATCCGTTTTGGTGGCCTTAGAATCGCTTCTCTGTTTTTTGCAGATGATGTGGTCCTATTGGCTTCATCAGCTCGTGATCTACAGCTTTCACTGGAGCGGTTTGCAGCTGAATGCGATGCGGCCGGGATGAGGATCAGTTCCTCCAAATCCGAGGCCATGGTCTTGAGCCGGAAAAGGGTAGCGTGCCCTCTCCGGGTCGGGGAGGAGGTCCTGCCCCAAGTGGAGGAGTTTAAGTATCTCGGGATCTTGTTCACGAATGAGGGAAAACTGGAGCGTGAGATCGATAGGCGGATAGGTGCAGCGTCCGCAGTGAAGCGGGCGCTGTACCGGTCTGTCGTGGTGAAGAGAGAGCTGAGTCAAAAGGCAAAGCTCTCAATTTACCGATCGATCTACGTTCCCACCCTCATCTATGGTCATGAGCTTTGGGTTATGACCGAAAGAACAAGATCTCGGATACAAGCGGCTGAAATGAGTTTTCTCCGCAGGGTGGCTGGACTCTCCCTTAGAGATAGGGTGAGAAGCTCAGTCATCCGGGAGGGACTCGGAGTAGAGCCGCTGCTTCTCCACATCGAGAGGAGCCAGTTGAGGTGGCTCGGGCATCTGGTTAGGATGCCTCCTGGACGCCTCCCTGGTGAGGTGTTCCGGGCATGTCCCACCGGGAGGAGACCCAGAGGAAGACCCAGGATACGCTGGAGGGACTATGTTTCTCGGCTGGCCTGGGAACGCCTTGGGATTCCCCCAGAGGAGCTGCTCCAAGTGGCTGGGGAGAGGGAAGTCTGGGCCTCCCTACTTAGGCTGCTACCCCCGCGACCCGACCCCGGATAAGCGGAAGAAATGGATGGATGGATGGATGGATGTTTTAATCACAGATAAGGTTTTGACATTACGTTATTGTTTGTTTTGACATTGCCACACTCATGTTTTAATCACAGATAAGGTTTTGACATTACGTTATTGTTTGTTTTGACACTGCCACGTTTCCCATGTGCTATCTGAAACTGTCTTCCTGTTACTCATCATTGTCCAACCTTTGAGAGAATAAAAAGCCAGTACGCACTTTCCAATTCGGATTTGATCTCAAACACTTTTGAAACATGTTTCAAAGTGTCTTGAGGTGATCTCCCATTTTCAAAGTCTGCTGCTCTGAAAATTAATTCTTGTCTCTCTTCTTGTGTGGTTCCTGTTGAAGGTGAAGGTGTTTAAAAATCCTCCATCAGTGTTTTTTTGCTTTCTTCTGCTAATTTAAGATTGTTTTAAAAATTCAGCTATAGCATTTTAGCTTTTTTAAGCAAATTTAAGCCATTTTCAGATAAATTTAAGTTTTTCATGTTAATTTCTGCTACTTTTAACCTAAGAAACTTCTTTATTCTAATTTCAGTTTGTTATGCTCCTTTCAGATTTTTTTCCCGTTTTTTCTGCTACCATTTAGCTTTTTTGATGCTAATTTGAGCCTTTTCACCCAATTCCTCATTTTTTACACTTATTTCAGTTCTTTTTGCCTTCTTTTGCCTTTTCAGCTACTTTTTAGCTATTTTCAACTAATTTCAGCATCTTTTTTGTGTGCTAATTTCCTAATTTTTGTGCTAATTTATGCTTATTTAAACCCAATTCAGCAAATACAGTATGCATTCTTTCTGCTTTCTACTGCTAATTTAGGCTTGTTCTTCCATTTCAGCTACATTTTAGAATGCTTTTATCCCATTTCAGCTGTTTTTCAGCAAGTTCTTCTGCAATAAGCATCCACACTGCATTTATAGTTTTCATTTGTGTTTGTTGGCTATTAAACTGAGAGACCAAAGTTCCAGAGATGTTCATGCTATAATTTTTTGGAGAGCTTTGTAAATAGTTCACAGTTTCTCACAAGTGCTGAAGTGAAACGGCAGCACGACGGCTCAGTGGTTAGCACTGTTGCTGGACAGCAAGAAGATTCTGGGTTCAATCCCCGGTTAGACCTGGGGTCTTTTTTGTGTGGAGTTTGCATGTTCTTCTCATGCTTTCATGGGGTTTCTCCAGGTACTCTGGCTTCCTCCCACACATCAAAAACATGCATGTTTGGCTGCCTTCAGGCCTCCCTTGCAAAAGAGATCTGTGATCTCTATGGGATTTGCCTGGTTAAATCAATAATAAACAAATAAAACTAAAAAACTAAAACAAAAAACAGGAACAACTTGGTTCTCAAAAGAAATAATAATTTGCCAAAAATGTACATCTAAAAAGAAGAACTTCAACAGAAGCTTCTACCAAAATGTCTTGGTTTGTAACTGTCATATGTTGACGTCCATTACTGCTACTCAGAACTTAAAATGTTGCTTCAGACAGATGACCCGTAGAAAAAAATTCACAAAGCAAAAAACAATATAGCTGAAGTGGTCAGCAAAACCCAAAGAGAAATTATGAAACATAAGTACAGACACAAATACACATTGATGCAGATTTGCAATGTTAAATAAACAAGTGTCTCTGTCATTGAGCTAAGGCCTTACGCCATTCAGGTCTTGGCTTTGTGCTGTGTCATGGGACTGGGTGCTGCCCCCCAGGTCATGTTGTATCTGTGAAGGGCCTCGCTGATGCAATATTTTTGTCTGAAACCACAATGAATGCTCCTTTTTTGTATCTGAAACTTGGTATGACATGGATTATTCATGTGTGAAAGTCATGCGATAAAAAAACAAAAGGGTAAGTAAACTCTGGGATATCATGAACAGAATTCCTTACATGTGTTTTTTTTTCTTTCAAATAATCCTTACTTTTGTATGCTTCTTTCTAATTTATTAAACATAATCTCAAAATTATAGCATGGTTTTCGTTGTAATGTCACAATCAAATAAAAGTTTCAACTTCTCAATAAAAACGTTGTCATTTAAAGTCATTTAAAAAGTTTTAGTAAATAAATGAACAGAAGAATTAAAATATATGCAATACTGATCAGGTTTGCAAACAAGCACAGAAATTTATTACGATAAAGAGACTGTCAAACAGGAGTTTTTAAAGACACTTTAAAAGTAGTTTTTTGTTTTAAATAAACTACAACCAGGACACAAGAATGTACATGAACACAGAGTTCCAATATGTACAAACTATAAAAATCGATCACAATTAAATGATAGTTGCATATAAATTTTAGTAAATTAAAAAATGCATTTTATTGAAACTTGTTTTTAATTTTTAATGAGTCAGAAGAACGTCCAACACTGTGTAGCTTTGCCTCGATTTATCACTTTGGGGGGGGGGGGTGAGCAGGTGGTTAGTGCTGACGCAATGAGTTTGCATGTTCTCCCCCAGGAATGACTGAGTCAGTGGATCACCTGCCTGCTCTGGACAAATTGGACCACATCCTGCTCTGATGGGTTCCTCCAGCTGCTGGAGACACTGAACAGGACCAAGCAGGTGCAGAAAATGAATGAATGAATCATTAACTGTGGTATATGGTGGTTTAGTTAGTGCTGTTGCCTCTCGGCGAGAAGGTCGATGGATCAAATCCCGACCGGGGGTCTTTCTGGGTGGAGTTTGCATGTTCTCTCTGTGCATACATGGGTTTTCTCCGGGTACTCCGGTTTCCTCTCACAGTCCAAAAACATGCATGTTAGACTGATTAGTAACTCTAAATTGTCCCTAGGTGTGAGTGAGAGAGTGAATGGTTGCTTGTCTCTATGTGTCCCTGTGATGGACTTGGGACCTGACCAGGGTGTCCCCATCTCTCACACAGTGATGGCTGGACATGAGCACCAGTGACACCCGTGACCCGAAAAAGCAGTGGGTAAAGATACTGGATAGATGGACCATTAACTGTCAGATTGTGCAACAGCTCCATACTCTACAAACTGCAGTCTGTGGTCTGAATTCTTTTGTTCCCTTTCAGTTGGTCTCTCGGTGCAACATATCGCTATGGGAAATTGCGCCTGCGCAGTTTACCTGAAGGAATACAATCACGCCTTTATGGCAGGGGCGTCAGCGTTGCGCCAGACGCCCCGCCCTCTGGGTACTTAAGCCGCTGACGCCCATCCATCTATCTCTTATTGCCCTTCACCTCGCTTAAACCTGAACTCTCTCTTCGCGGGACTTCTCTGTTGCTTAATCGCTCGACCAGAGGTGAGCTTGCTCCCTACACAGAGCGTACAGAGAATTATTCCTGCGTACTGCTGGGCTAGCGAAAGCTAGTCCGGCACATTTTTCCTTAACCTCGAAGTTTTTTCTTCTCCTCTTTCCGCAGACTGCTTCGCTCGACAGCGCTAACTGCGTCATACCGCTACCTTTGCTAACTCGTAGCAAGGCTAGCCAGCGAAAGCGACGTAACGGAGGAGACGTATCAAAGAGGAAAAAGGATCTTGGAAGGACTCGCTCATCTTATCTCGGACATGCCTCTGGAGAAAGGAAAGCGAAAGACAAAACTTCCAAAAAAGACCAGCAGAGCGGCGAGCCCACCCTCGCGCGCCTGCCCCAGCGGATGCGTTTTTTCCCTCTCAGCGACGAACACCCACGAGGCCTGTTCCGTCTGCTTGGGGATGTTGCACGCAAACATGGTGCTGGACGCACCCGAGTCTTGCCCACACTGCAGCCAGATGCTGGAGGCGGTGAGGAGGCACCGGGCGGACTTCGTCGCCAAGGCTATGGGGGCTGCTGCGGCGCCAGCAGTCCCGGATACTACTGAGCCTCTGACTCCCACGCCGGAGCTCGAGAGCATGGCTTTGGATGACAGCACCCGAGTCGAATGGGGCGACAGCCCAGATGTGCTGGCCCCCATGGTGGACTTAACTGTCAAATTTGACACTCGAGGCATGATGAACGAGGACGAGATCTCGATTTCAGCCTCAGGTGAATTTTCTGTGGACGAGGCCGACGTCGGGTACGGGGAACAGGGAGAAGACCTCTCCCGCACCCCGGTACCTGTGCTCCCGGAGACGGATTTTTCCATCCCTGCTCTGTTCGACTTGTGTCACAGAGCAGCGGACGCACTGCAGATCCCATGGCCGGAGCCTCCACCTCGTCAACAAGTCACGAGGTTGGCAGGAAATTACTTTTATTCAAAGCAACAGGCCGCCACGAGGCAAAGGATGCCCGTCTTCCCGGACTTCCTCACAGAGCTGACTCGCACCTGGTCTCAGCCCAGGGCTCCCATGCTGTTGCCGCTCTCACAGTTTCTTGACGTGGACGGGATGGACGAAGTGGAAATAGCCAACGTGCCTCAAATTGAGGACACGTTGGCGTCTCATCTGGCTCCCAAGTCATCCGGGACAAAACCAACTCTTCCCAGCAAAGCCTGTCGGGCCTCGGCTTCTCTGCTCGAGAAATGCTACAGGGCTCAGGGCCTCACAGTGCGCGCGATGAACGCGTCCGCAATGATGCAGGGGTACCTGGCTGAAAAACTACAGAAGCTCCAGTTAACGTCAGACAAGCAAGCTGCTGCCGAGCTGCTGGATGAAGCCTGCAGGGCAACAGACTTTGTGTTCCGCATGATGGGGACAGCAGATGTTGCTCAGGGCAGAGGAATCTGTTGGAATTCTGGCAAAAACCAATGCAGATATGTTCCTGTTTTTGATTTTGTACATTTACCTTATAATGTTTTTGCTACTTTTGCTACTTTTTCTTTTGTTTATTGTTTAATGTATTTGTGTCATTGCTGTTCATCATTCTTTAGTTTGTAGCAGGTCGCTTTCGTAAATGAGCCCTCGAGGCTCAATAAGATTTACCTGACTAAATAAAGGTTGAATGAAAAAAAGTGGTCATCGCAATACGCCATCTGTGGATGACCCTGACTGACCACCCGGAGGGATAGAAAATTCCCTTTCTCCACCATTCAATAGAACCGACGGGGCTTTTTGGAAAAGCGCTCGATCGAATTCAGACCAGACTGGACCAGAGGCGCAAACAGGCTGAAGCTCTCCGGGTGGGCATCCCCAGGAGAGCCTTCACCCCCATGGAGTCAGCTGGGAGCAGAGCACCGCAGCCTTGACACCACTCAGCTACACGTGCCCCACTGCAAAACCAGCCGGCGTACGAGGTCGAGCACCGGCAGAGACCACCGCCGGCTCCACCTCGGACCGAGCACGCCTGGAGTAAGAACAGATTTGTTCCCCGTCAGGCGGACCGGTACAGAACCTCCTCGGCGAATCGCGACACCAAACAAAAGCGTGCCTGATGAACCAGGACTGCTTCATAACTTTACACGATCACCCGCCCACGCGGTACGGGAAATTATCCTTTCACGTCCAGACTTTGTTTGTAGCACAGTACAAAAAGCTGGTGATTCTGTTTCAGACACAAATCATGTTCTTTCTGCTGTGAGTGACAGAAAGTCAAATATGTCGTTACACATAAGCACGAATAAAGTTAAAAATTCAGACTGTTTTCTTGACTCAAAAAACAAAAAAACAAAAAACAAAAAAAACACAGTAACATCAGCAGAACAGTCCCCTCTGTTCTCCCAGCCGACATAAAGGGCGGGGCCATTTCCCCCCCTCCCTCACGGCTCACGGGGTGTTAGCCTAATTGATAAACCCCAGCAGGGTGCCTCTGTTCTGTCTGCAACAGACAAGCACAGAGGCGCCTGCGAACAGGCCCGTGACTCCTCACAGAAGCAGGTGAGGGGTGTCCTCACAGAAGCAGGTGAGGGGTGTCACGTGTTCCACCCCCGCTACGTTCTAAACCACGGAGCCGGGAATACACAATTCAACCAAACCCCTGACATGTCCACGCTCCAGGGGTGCGCATCGACAGAATCTGACGACCCACCTTCCTGGCCTCTCATTCTTCGGATGCCGGTAAGGGACGGGGGGCCGTGGCAGAAGCCCACAGGCCAACACCAGTGTCACACATTCATTCTAATGCTGAGGCTGTCCCCTTGTTTTCAAGGGGCGACACGTCATGCTCAAACAGTGATTCTGCAGCGTGTGACCGCGCTCACTGTGCTGACCCAAACAGGAAACGGGCTGGAGTCAGGAGATGTGCTCGTTTACAAAACGTGCATCCCCCCCGACCCATGACCCCTAACAAAAGGAGGAAAAACAGACACTGGCTGTGTCTCAATTCAGGGGCTGGGTCCTCATGAGTGCGCATTTGTCGGCCGCATACGTCATTGCCCCGCGCGGAGGACTGTCCCAATTCGAAGACTCCTCCTCATGCGGCCGAGGAATGCGGCCTACTTCCTGCCGAAATCCAAGGATGCATCCGTGAATCCTTCAAGACGGAGGCTATCCCAGAATTCGTAGCGCCAGCAGAGATTTTGCGGGGGGTGGGACTTTCTGCGTGCAGGGTCGGGACTGCTGCGTGTTGTTGAGTCATCAGCTCGTTCAACCTCAGCGCAAGCTTGAATCTCATTAAAATTTAACTACAGAAAAGACTAAAAAAATATTTGTTAGCTGAATATATATTAGTGTTTCTGAGTTTACTGTTTGTTAAGAACTGATTACAAATCAGCTTATTTTACACGTGCGTAGTAAGGTTTTTCTGAGGGGAGATCTGTTAAAACTCAGAGTGGACCTATAAAATGCAAGTTGCCTAGGTCACTGCGTTAAACATTGGGTTGGCACGCAGATCCTTTTCTCAAAAGCTGGTTCGAATCTCACTCGGTACGGTTAAAACTTATTTTACGTTTGTCTTTTATTGGATTTAAAAAAAAGGAGTTTCACAAACTTTTTAAATCTTTTAAATCTCAGTCCTCATATTTTTATCCAATAAATGACAAACGCAAAATAAGTTTTAACCGTACCGAGTGAGATTTGAACCAGCTTTTGAGAAAAGGATCTGCATGCCAACCCAATGCTTAACGCAGTGACCTACTGGGCAACTTGTATTTTATAGGTCCACTCTGAGTTTTAACAGATCGCCCCTCAGAAAATCCTTGCTACGCACGTGTAAAATAAGCTGATTTGTAATCAGTTCTTAACAAACAGTAAACTCAGAAACACTAATATATATACATGTATTCAGCTAACTAATATTTTTTAGCGGCGTCCCTTCTCTTTCCACACACACCAAGCGTGCACACAAGAACTTCCCACCCACTTCAAGAGAACGCCCCACCCACTTCAAGGCCGGCAAACCTGAAGGCTAGACCGTCCCATTTCAGCAGTTTAGTCCAGCCCACCCGGCCTTGTGAGTGCGTGGCCTACTCGGCACAGCTAGGCTGGGTCCTCATGAGGACACAGCCCCTGAATTGAGACACAGCCACTCTGTTCAGCCTTTATCTAACAATGACAACAGATTGTCTCTGCCTCCAAACACTCTCGGTCAGAGTAGTAGGGAGGTAAGTCTGTGGGAAGGTCCTTTTCCTAACCTGGTTGACCTTCAAAGGACCACTGAAATCAGGGTTTCTGAGGTAGAGCTGGTTCCACCACCTGCTCTTCTCCAGGGACCTTCTACGTCACCAGAAGAAACAGTTTCGCCAATTAGGCTGAGAACTGCGGCTAATTTTAGCTTGGTGGCGGAGAAGAACAGACTGATGGCCTCAGGCCTGCCAGAGAACGTGGTAAAAACCATTCAAAATGCACGTGCTGTGTCAACACAGTCTCTCTACGCACGGAAATTGCATATTTTTGAAGCTTGGTGCACAGAAAGAAATATTATTTCTTATTCATGTGACTTGACCCAGCTCCTCACCTTTCTTCAGGACTTGCTGGAGAAAGGTCGCTCTTTCTCAGCGATTAAGGTGTTCCTATCTGCAATTTCAACTTGTCACGAGGGCTGGGGAAGCAGGACGCCTGGCGCGCATCTGCACATAATAAGATTTATGAAGGGCGTGCTAAGGAGGAGGCCCCCAAGCAGGATTTTGACCCCTGGATGGGATCTTAACTTGGTCTTGGGGGCTCTCTGTGATCCCCCATTAGAACCACTGAGTGACATTAAGATAGATTTATTATCTTACAAGACTGTTCTTCTCCTGGCTCTTTGCTCGGCAAAACGTGTAGGTGACCTCCACGCTTTGTCTGTACATCCAATGTGCACCAGGTTCGCCCCTGAAGGGTCAAAAGTCACCCTAAGGCCTAATCCTGCATATATTCCCAAAGTTTTGACTTTAAACCCCCAGAAGTCTGGACTTTGAACTCTCTTCTTTTCCACCTACTCCTATCCTCACTCAGGAGCAGGAAAGGCTGAAGGCTCTCTGTCCCGTGAGAGCTTTAAGCACTTACGTGCAGAGAACAGCCGAATGGAGAAAAACAAATCAACTGTTTGTGTGCTTTGCTGCACCAGCTACGGGTAAGGCCCTATCAAAACAGCGCCTCTCACACTGGGTGACTGAGGCCATTAAAAGGGCGTACAGTAGCAAAGGTCAACAGGTGCCCTCTGGAGTGCGTGCCCACTCTACTCGGGGCTTGGCCACCTCATGGTCACTGTTCAAGGGTGTACCAGTTGCAGACATTTGCGCTGCTGCGAACTGGAGCTCAATGAACACGTTTGCAAAGCATTACAGTTTGGATGTTACTGCGTGTGATGTCACTCAGGCTGTCCTTTCTAACACACAGTAGAAAGCGACCTTGAGATGCCTATTGAATAAAGGCGGACGTTCACACTAGGATGCATTTTACTGAGCATTTCAAGGGCGTGAATGAATTACGTTCCCATANAAGGAGCAGTCTCACCACTTAGGCTGGGAGCTGTGGAAAATTTCAGTTGGTGGCAGAAAGGAACAAGCTGGTGGCATCAGGCCTGCCAGAAAATGTGGTAAATACCATTCAGAATGCCCGAGCTATGTCAACACAGTCTCTTTACGCACAGAAATTGCATATTTTTGAAGCTTGGTGCACAGAAAGAAATATTATTTCTTATTCATGTGACCTGGCTCAGCTCCTGACTTTTCTTCAGAACTTACTGGAGAAAGGTCATTCTTTCTCAACAATTAAGGTGTTCCTATCAGCAATTTCAACCTGTCACAAAGGCTAAGGAAACAGGACACCTGGCGCGTATCCACTCATAATAAGATTTATGAAGGGAGTGCTAAGAAAGAGACCCCCCCAGCAGGATCCTGATCCCTGAATGGGATCTTAGTCTGGTCTTGGGGGCTCTCTGCAATCCCTCATTCGAGCCACTGAACAAAATTAAGATAGATTTATTATCTTATAAAACCGCTCTACTCATGGCCCTTTGCTCGGCGAAATGCGTGGGTGACCTCCATGCATTGTCTGTACATCCAATGTATACCAGATTTGCCTCTGACGGGTCAAAGGTCACCTTAATGCCTAATCCCGCATATATCCCCAAGGTCTTAACTTTAAACCCTAGAAGTCTAGGCTTTGATCTCTCCTCTTTTCCACCTGCTCCTGTCCTCACTCAGGAACAAGAAAGGCTGAAGGCTCTCTGCCCCGTGAGAGCTTTAAGTACTTACATGCAGAGAACAGCCGCATGGAGAAAGACAAACCAACTGTTTGTGTGCTTTGCAGCACCTGCTACCAGAAAGGCCCTATCAAAACAGCATATCTCACACTGAGTGACTGAGGCCAGAAAAAGGGCATACAGTAGCAAAGGTCAACAGGTGCCCTCTGGAGTGCACGCTCACTCTACTCGGGGCTTGGCCACTTCCTGGTCATTGTTCAAGGGTGTACCAGTTGCAGACATTTGTGCTAAAGCAAATTAGAGCTCAATAAACACTTTTGCAAAGCATTACAGTTTGGATGTTACTGCGTGTGATGTCACTCAGGCTGTCCTTTCTAACACACAGTAGAAAGTAGCCTTGAGATGCCTGCTGAACAAGGGCAGACGTTCACACTAGCATGCATTTTACTGAGCATTTCAAGGGCGTGAATGAATTACGTTCCCATAGCATATGTTGCACCGAGAGACATGACTGAAAGGGAACTGAAAGTTATGCACCATAACTCATGTTCCCTGAAGGAAGGGAACGAGGTGCAACATATCTGGCCCTTTTCAATGCTGAAAGCTCGGTGAAGTGCATTTTGGAGATGATGGATGGGCGTCAGCGGCTTAAGTACCCAGAGGGCGGGGCCTCTGGCGCAACGCTGATGCCCCTGCCGTAAAGGCGTGAATGTATTCCTTCAGGTAATCGCGCGGGGTGCAATTCCCATAGCATATGTTGCACCTCGTTCCCTTCCTTCAGGGAACATGAGTTATGGTGCATAACTTTCAGTTATCAATAAAGAGGCTAAATTTGCATTTTGAGATTTAATTCTAAAGAAAAAAATATGCAATAATAATCAACCAAATATATCAACAAAACAACAAACAAATACATTTTGTCCTCTTGTAGTCTAGGCCTATAGCAGTATAACAAGCCAACCCTAACTATAGGATTTATCAAAAAGAAAATTCTTAATCCCAGTCTTCAAACTGTACAATGTGTCAGCCTCATGGACAGAAATTGGAAGTTGGATCCACAAGAGAGGAGCCTAAGAACTGAAAGATCTTCCTCCCATTCTGTTTTTGGAAACTGTAGGAACCACAAGTAAGCCTGCAGCCTGAGAGTGAAGTGCTCTGTTAGGAAAATATGGAACAATAAGATTTCAAATATAAGATGGACCTAAGTTGTTGAGGACTTTGTAGGTTAGAAGTAAGATTTTGAATTATATTCTGAATTTAACAGGGAGCCAATGGAGAGAAACTAAAACTGGAGATATATGATCTCTTCTATTAACTCCAGTTAAGACTCTGGCAGCAGCATTTTGGATCATCTGAAGACTTTTTAAAGAAGTGTGTGGGTACCCAGATAATAAACCATTGCAATAATCCAGTCTAGACGTGACAAATGCATTAACCAGTTTTTCAGAATCACCTTTAGGTAAGATGTTTCTAAAGATAATGGATGGATGGATGGATGGATGGATGGATGGATGAATAAAAACATTTGTTAAATAATATTTGAAATGTTGGCACCAGTAAAACTCTAAATCATATGAATCTGATTTAAACAGCTATTTAACAACAACAATTAACAAAGATAATAATGCCATGAAGCAATAATTAACCCTTTATATTCTTACGGAAGACTTTGGATTACAAGTTTATTTAAAAGCCTAAGATGTTTTGAACATAATGTTTTGGTTAGACAAAGATTGTTTTGATGAATAGGTTTTCTGCTAGATTGAAAGATTGATTTGATGAGGATCATATGAGAACTGAAATGCCTGGTTTTCAATTTGCTTTTGCTTAAAAGTTCATGGCTGTACTAAACTTTGTATTCTATCAGCTGGAGGAAGAAGATGACTTACAGGAGCTAAAGCTATTGCCAGCTGCATCTTAAAAGAGTCCTGAGAGGCTGATAAGACCCCAGCAGAACAACAGCAATTAGTCAAGTCACTGCTCAAAACCTACGGATAATCAGTGGTCAGCATTTTGTCAAAAGGTCACCTGAGGTCATAAACAATTTTTAGGAAATAATACTGCTGGACTTCTATTGGGTAGTTGAAGATGTTCAATTTCCCATCTGGGAAAAGCAATACTGTAACTTGACATTGTTCTTAATTACAAAATGTTGTGCTTCAACTTTTGTTACATTGTGTTTTATGCAGCTGAACTCTTTGAACAAAGATGTCTAAAATGTACACTTTAAACTTGGCTTGACAAAATAACTTGTGAGGGAAAACGAGGAGCGATGGAGAGATCATTATGGAAGACAAACACAAAAACAATGGGCAAAAACAGCCGGGTGGCCCAAGGTCCTTTCTGCTGGTATCAAAAGAGAGTCTCAACACTGTTTCACTCTCAGGCGTCTTGCCGAGGTCAGCAACACAGAAAAGATAAGTGGAGACGCAGTTTTGTGCTCTGAGATTTTGAATCATGGAACAAAACTACTACAGCCTCCTGTCAGACAAAATAAAAAATGTATGTTAAACCATTCATCATGTTTCCATTTAGATAGATGCACACAGATATTTCAGGTCTCTCTTGTAAATGAATCCCCGAGGCTGAATGGGATTAACCTGTACAAATAAAGGTTGAATGAATAAAATAGAAAAACATCCATCCATCCATTATCTTTACTAATTTAGAGTTACCAATCGGTCTAACATGCATGTTTTTGGTCTTTGGGAGGAAACTGGAGTACCCGGAGAAATCCCACACATGCACAGAGAGAACATGCAAAATATTTGACAATCAAGTGAACAGATTTCATTTTTGCTTGAATCATATTTTCCATGATGCTTAAAAGCATCCTAAACATACTCTCTCTTCTTGATTAGATGTTGGAGATTGAACCATCATGCACGTATCCAAAACAAAACCAGTGAATGTCAAAAAAATGAACTTTTCCACAGGAGAGTTACTGAAACAAGGCGGCTCAATAGAGTTGCCGCTCAGTGAGAAGGTTGCCAGTTCAAATCCAGTTCTGGGACTTTAAGGGTGGAGTTTGTATGTTCTCTCTGTGCATATGTGGGTTTTCTCCTCCCACAGACCAAAAACATGCATGTTAGGCTGATTGGTAAATCTAAATTGTTCCTAGGTGTGAGTGAGAGAGTGAATACAGGTGGTTGTTTGTCTTGTTTGTCTCGATGTGTCCCTGTGATGGACTGGAGACCTGTCCAGGGTGTCCCTCACCTCTCACACAGGGATGGCTGGATATGGGCACCAGTGACCCCCGTGACCTGAAAAGAAAGAAGCGGGTAAAAGATGATGGATGGATGGATGGATGGATGGATGGAGTTATTGGAACATGATTTTAGGTCAAAGGTCATAAAGGGAGGGCATCCTTAAAGGTTCAGTATGCAGTTTCTGTAGAACTGCAGCACTTAGAAATATTTTCAACAGGCAAAGCATTCTGATCCCTCCCCCTCAGAGCCATATGTGGCTCTGCCCCCTTGTGGTCTGTTGAATTTCAAATTCAAGCTCTGTTTTTATTGGCTGATTCAAATTCAAGCTCTGTTTTTATTGGCTGGTTACAAACTCTGTTTTTATTGGCTGGAAAATGGCGGGTCACCTTTTCTTTTTAGAAATGCTTATTTACCACCTGGAGAAGCAAGGGGACAATATTTTTTTATTTTTTTTCAGAGATTACCTGGCTAACATCAGTCTGTCAGGAGGTAGTGACAGAGTGAAGAAATATGTTCATAAAAAAAGCTACATACTGAAGCTTTAACTGCTACAATGCTAATGGGTTGTTAAATCACAAGAATATGTTATATTTAGTATTGTATATACATCTGTAGAAATACAAACAGACGTGGAGTAACTTACAGAGTTGATTTATTCAAAATTGAAAAACAGATGAAAAATAGATGTATCCGATATTTGTCTGGCTGATGTTTTGCGTGGAAAACAATTATTTTTATTTTCATTTACCCTTTATTTATCCAGGTAGTCTCATTGAGCCACTATAACTCATTTTCAAGAGAGACCTGTTCAGGGAGCAGATGGTGGAGATTAAGGGCCTTGCTCAGGGGCCCAGAGTGGGGCTAATGACAGTGGAGGCAGGTGTGGGTGTTTCACCTTTTTCCACCCACATTTTTTGATGTTGTCAGTACTGGTGCTTGAACCGTCAATCTTCCGATTACAGGCCCACCGTCTCTAACCTCTATGCCACCACTCCCCCATAACTTACCAGATTAATGTCCATTGGTTTCAGTGTGAGGCATGTTAGCTTGAAGCAGCAGTACGGATCAGATGGAGGTCAAGTCCTATTCCTCTGATTATCATGAATGAAGCTGAGAATGGCTTTGTGTCACACACTTGGGTGCTCAGTGACTTATGATCTGTAATTTCTGGTTGATTTCACAGCATATATGAACATTACAATGATGAGAGAGCCCTTACTGAGTTTCTCAAACATACAGCCTCTCATCAGTGTGATTTCAAAATTCTGTCAAGTTGTAAATAACAACCATCTGCAGGTGGATGTCATGGAGTACTGATCTCCTTAGCAGGCATAAAGACTTAAATGGCACCTGAAGAGAATGCATATTGCTGATTATATAATACACCAACATGGACTTGAGGTCGAGTAAGGAAATGCTTAACCTTTTAACCAACTACTTTACAAAAGCCAAGAAAATTGCCAGACACACTGTAATCAAAAGGTTAAATCTCAGTCTAATACGATGCATATATATCACTGAAAAATTGAAACACCCTGAGTGTTTTACCATTATAAAATCACAGTATTTTTTTCTTGTTGTGATATCTTGTTGGTCATATTTTCAGTTTATCTGTTCCATTAGTCATGCTTTGCCTAAAGCTTTGTTTTCCATTCATGAGAATGTTTTTTCCACAACAACATGCTTCAAAACATACTCTTCTCGGGACCTCTGCAAGAAGTATTGATAATGTCCTAGAGCACAGCTGGATGCACTGGCGCAGTGATTGCTGAGTCTCCATGATTCATACACTGAACAACAGGGCAAGAAAAATATATTCATAGCTAACCTCTATTTTTTTATTATTTCATAACTAATTTCAACACAAGGTTGTGTTTGATTTTTATAGAAACACAAATACATTCAATACCCAGGAAAGTTTACTCCAGAGAGTGCTGGAAGGGAGGCTCTGACCGATTGTCAGACCTTGGATTCAGCAGAAGCAGTGTGGTTTTCATCCGAGTTGTGAAACAGCGGACCAGATCTTTACCCTTGCGTAGTTGATAAAGAGGTCATGGAAGTTTGCTTCTCTAGTCTACATATGTTTTGTGGATCTGGAGAAGGGATTTGACCATGCTCCTTGAGGCATTCTGTGGTCTCTATGCTGTGAGAAAATGGGATGCCTAGGTTGCTTTCCAGAATTATCTTGGATCTCCATGTGTATCCAAAGCAGGAACAATGCCCACATTCTTGGCATAAAGTCAAGCTTGTTCTCGGCACAGGTTGGACTCCTCCAGGGCTGTCCCTTGTCTTCGATCCTGTTTGTGGTGTTCATGGACAGGATCCCAAGGCATAGACGTGGAGAGGAAGGTGTCTGGTTTGAGAATCTCAGGGTCTCGTCTCTGATTTATATAAATTATATAGTCCTGCTGGTGTCTTTGGGTAAAAATGTTCAGCATGCACTGAGGTGGTTTGCTGCCTAATATAAAGTGGCTGGAATGAGAATCATTTCCTTTACGTCTGAGGACATGTCTCTTGACCAGAAATGGGAGGAAATCCCCCTCTGGGTAGGGGGTGAGACTTTGTCTCAGGTGAAAGAGTTTAAGTACTGGGTGTCTTGTTCACAAGTGATGATAGAATGGAGTAGGAGAAGGATTGATGGAATGGCACCCCAGCCTTAATAATGATGGCATTGCTTCTGTGTATCGTGGTGAAGAAAGAGTTGAGTTGAAAGGCAAACCTCTCATTTTACTGGTCAGTTTGTATTCCAACCCTCACCTCTGGTCATGAAGTCAAAGTCAAAGTCAAAGTCAACTTTATTGTCAGAACTGCAATATGTACAGGACATACACAGGACCGAAATTGCGTTTCTCTCAGTCCCTCGGTGCAACAGTAACCATCTAAACACTAAACACTAAAACATTTAATAAACATAAGCATAAAATAGTAAAAAAGTGTAACACTGTCCTGAGTTTTTTCATAATAGTATAAAAGTATGAAAATTTACACCAACACTGAAACACCAAACACCCCTAAAACACCAAACACCCAATGAACATAAGCATAAAATGAAATAATAAAAGTGTAATACTGTCCTGAGTTTTTGCATAGTAGTATAAAAAGTATAAAACGTATATCTATAAAATAAACTGAAGTTTCTAGCGTTGACATTTGCAAAGAGTGGCACAGCAGCATATAAGTTAATGTACACAGTATATGTATGAGGTAGTTGATGTTGGTATATAGGCAAAGTGGCATATGAAGTAAGGCACATAAGGCACATTTGGCATCCTTAGATAAGGCTAGTCAGAGAATGCTGTATATGTATCTGCAGTAGTGTAGATAAAAGTAGTGTAAATGTAAACAGTAATAATAAATGTAAAGCAGTAGTAATAAATGTAAACAGTATTAATAAATGTAAACAGTGAATGTAAACAGTAGTATGACTATAGGCAGTAATGTAATACAAACATTAGTGCAAATATGAGAAGTAGTGCAAACTGAATGAGCACATGACCGAGAGTTTAGTGAATAACCCGTTTGATGACACAGAGTCCAGTGTTAAAATCTTTGTGTTGAGTGATAATGTGTGAGAAAGTTTTTTGTGTTAAGGCAGTTCAAATGGGAGGGGAGGCAGAGCAGGCAGAGTGTTTAGCATTCTGACTGCCTGATGAACAGAGCTGTCTCTCAGTCTGCTGGTTCGAGCCTGGAGACTCCTCAGTCTCCTCCCTGATGGCAGCAGTCTAAAGCGGCTGTGTAGTGGGTGTGTGGGATCACCTGCCATGCAGTGGGCTTTCCGAGTGAGGCGTTTGCTGTGTAAGTCCTGCAGTGAGGGCAAGGAGGTGCCGACGATCTTCTCAGCTGCTTTCACGATGCGCTGGAGGCTCTTGCGGCAGGATGCAGTGCATGCACCAAACCACACCGTGATGCAGCTGGTCAGGACACTTTCTATGGCTCCCCTGTAGAAGGTGCACATGATGGAGGTTGAAGCTCCAGCCCTTTTCAGCTTGCGGAGAAAGTAGAGGCGCTGGTGAGCCTTCTTGGCCAGTGCTGCAGTGTTCCTGCTCCAGGACAGGTCCTTTGAGACGTGCACTCCCAGGAACTTGGTGCTGTCCACTCTCTCCACTGCGGTGCTGTTGATGGTCAGAGGGGCATGTTGTGCATCCCTCTTCCTGAAGTCCACGACAATCTCCTTTGTCTTCTCCACGTTGAGAGTGAGATTGTTGTGTCCGCACCACAAGGCCAAGAAGTTTGGATCATGACCGAAAGAATGAGATCCCAGATACAAGCAGATGAAATGAGCTTCCTTCAGGGTGGCCGGGCTCAGGTCAGAGATAAGGTGAGGAGCTCTGTCTTCTGGGAGAGGCTCGGAGTAGAGCCACTGCTTCTCATCACTGAAAGGAGTCAGTTGAGGTGTTTTAGGCCTCTGATTAGGATACCTCCCTTCAGAGGTTCTCCAGGCATGTCCCACTGGTAGGAAGCCCAAGGAAAGTCTCTGAACTTGCTGGAGGAATGTTATGTCTTCTCTGGCTTGGGAACAACTCAGAGTCCCCCAGGACAAGTGAAAAAAATGTTGCTAGGGAAAAGGATGTTTTGGTTTATTTCCTGGACCTGTTGCCTCTGCGATCTGATGGAAGTAAATTGAGATGCATTCACATAGTTCAGTTATTCAGTTTACAAATACTTTAATCTGTCACTCTCTAGCTCCTGTGAGGTCTAAATGCATAATCTGGGATTTACTTTTTGATAAGTGTCAGTAAAAATGTCCTTAGTGAATTCAAACCATGGCATCACTTAAGCCCAGGTTGAATTGAGTGGACAGAGTGGTAAACTGTAATGCCAGGTGAAGCCCAGCTCTTGAGTGATTGTTGCAGAGATGCAGCCAGGGCAGCTGTGGAAATGACTCCCTGGCCCACTGACAAGCAGCTGAATCTATCTCATGGCAGGCTCTTCTAAGAGCGAGGAGGCATACATAGACATTTACAGACAAACATATTTTTTTACATCAACATTAAACTTAGCACAGTTTTAATTGTGTGTTTTAATGCTAAATTTAATCTAAAAATGTGAATAATCTATGTAGGACTATTTATTTTCTCATGTTCATCTAAAGGGCCTTCTCCTACTCTGCTCCTGCTTCATGGAATATCTTACAAAAAGATCTGAAGCTCTCGACCTTGACTTCTCTAAACGGTTTTCAGAATCTATATGAATCCTGGCAAAAACCAATGCAGATCTGTTCCTGTCTTTGATTTTATACGTCTACCTTATAATGTTTTGCTAGTTTTTTGATACTTGTTTAAAAAAAAAAAAAAGTATTTCTTTCTTTTTTTTTTCTCTCTTTTGTTTTCTATTGTTTATTGTTTATTGTTTAAGGAAATTCTACCATTGCTGTTCATCGTTCTTTAGTTTTAGCAGGTCGCTTTCGTAAATGAGCCATGAGGCTCAATAAGATTTACCTGACTAAATAAAGGTTGAATGAATGTTAAATTTTGGCTATAAAACACACTTTTATAATTGTTAAGAAATGTTGATGTTATAGGGATTTAACAAACAATATACGTTTCTGTTTATTAAAATCTCAAACTTGTAGCAATAGAAATTTGTAGACGCACATATACATTTATATATCTCAAGGTGAAAGGTTACTTAACAACTGCCTTATTTATGATGCCAGTTAGATACATCTGCATGCTGTTGCTTTGGACCTGTGACATTTTCAGTGTGTCATTTTGGCAAGGTCTAATTTCCAACCAGAAACCCAGGTACTCATTACTGACAAGGACCAGACAGTAGACGGAGGTAAAAAAAAAGTATGATAACTTATGTGTAATTTACAGGAGAGGACCAGGAGCAGAAGGATCGGCAGAGGATAGCAAGACATGAGTACCGTCCATCCATTCATCCATTATCTTCTGATTGTTCTGAAGTCGGGTTGCGGGGACAGCAGCTTGAGCAGGGAGGTTCAGACATTTCTTTCCACAGCCACCTCTTCTAGCTCTTCTGCGGGGACTCCAAGGTGTTCCCAGGCCAACCGAGAGACATAGTCTCTCCTGTAGTGATGGGTCCGGCAACACGATGCGTCGGTGCATGCATCGAGATCATAGAGCAAAACCCGTGTCGGTGCGCATATCGCTATTAGAAAGTCACGTGACGATACAAGAACTGTTTTGAATTGACACTGATGTGCCAAACTGTGTTTATAAGGCTGGCTATGGCTGAGGGGTTAGAGCAGTCGTCCTCCAATGTAAGAGTTGGAGGTTCAAATCCACCAGCAGTTACATGTCAAAGTGTCCATGGGCAAGACATTGAACCCATCATTGCCTCTGATGTGTATCCCATCGGCGTATGAATGTGATCTAAAAGCACTGATTAGTCTCTTTAAAATGATGAAAAGGCAGGGCCTGGGGGAGCCAGCCTGTCCCCTGCAGACTCACCCGGGAGGATACGTCATGGATTCCTGGGGCGAATGGAAGATGGTAAGTATCTCTGTGCTTTCTGTTGAGGACGTCGAGGATGTGTTTGTAATTGGATTTATGATAGCAGGCGCTCTGCTTTTTGCCGTCTGTGGAACACTGTTCTATTGGAAACTGAGGAAGACTTCAACAGCGATTAATGCATTGTTGAAGCTCCCGAGTCAAAGTGAAAGTCTGATCCGGGCCGTGACCTCCAAAATCAGCTGATTTATGAGCTGAACCAGAAGGTGGACATGATCTCTGAGGATCGCAGACCACCCGCACGGCATGGGACTCTTGGACGCTGTACCACTCAACATCTGGAGGAGGGGTCATAGCATGGATCAGTGAGAAGTTCCCAAATTGGATCATATTTGGATCATAGTCGCCCAGCAGGACTCAAGGCTACCGAAATTACACTGTGCCTGAAGTGAAAAATATTTATGTTATCTCTATCTGACTTCCCAAAACAGCCTTGGAAACGCTGGATATCAAATTTCTCCTGAGACGTGTTACTGAGGACACCAGCTGCAAGTAACTATCCCCCCCCCCCCTCCCGAGGACTTTCTGTGAGCGTTATCGGAGGACGGCTGAGAACATCTTCACACACACAGTCTGGTCATTGAATTGATAAAGCTTTTCGGATGAGAAGCGAAACGTCTTCTGTTACAAATAAAGTCCAGTTGATCTTGAATTGAACGCCTTTTTGATTTATCATGTCCTGGATGACTGATAATCTTCACCAGCAAACATCTTCAGGACTGTTGCTATCTGAAAATGGCTCATGGACTAAATCTCACTGCCTCAACCTCAAAATGCATATGTGATTTGTCCTAAATATGCTTTCTGGTAGAGTTTTTTTGATTTCTCATATGGTGTCTAAACAGGCAAGATGTGAAATATCTTTTTTGTAATACCACAACTATCCTCATGTTATCTTCCTTTTTTACTTATCTAAGATTGTGGTGGCGCGGTTTAATTACTGCTGTGGCTTCGTGCACTTGTCCCATCTTAAGACGGATGTGCGTAATCAATCACGTTGTATTGTACCCTGGTGCAATGGCAATGTCAATAAAGATATATTCTATTCTATTCTATTTGTTCAATTAGCTTTGTAGAGATACAGTAGAGTGCTGTATGAATGGATAAATGAGGCACAGATTGTAATGTAAAACGCTTTGAGTATCTCGATAAGATAGAAAAGCGATATATAAGTGCAGTCCATTTATCATTTTTAACATAAGGAAGCATAGCTGTCAGCAGGATGCAGCTTCCAAAATAATCTGATGTTTTGCCGGTCATCATTGAATTCATCAAGAATTATGGAGCAGCCTCAAACCAAAAGAAAGGTTTCCGCCATGTGAGACCATTTTGGTCTCATATCAGAAAATAAGGTACCGGTATTTGTTTTAATTTCCTTGTTGTTTCATCCTGTTCCGCTCAGTTTCCACTTGATCTATCTGAATTCAAATTAATTTCAAAGTGGCTCTTGGTTTACTATTCATATTCTTTTCTGCAGGTTAAATGTCACATTTGTTCAACAGAGCTTTCGTATTTAAATAAATCCACCTCCTCAATGCTGAGGGCCAGGCATGAGAATGAAGTCCCAGGTACATCCTGAGTAAACTCAGGTATACAGCCATTCTACAACTTACTCACAGTTGCTTTATTGATAATTAATTCCTATTAATTTATTCTGTATCCCTTTTTAACCATCAAGCATCCAGGAAGCAGATGCTGGAGGAGGCTCTGCTGAATTTCACCCTGAAGGACTGCTAACCCTTCAGCTTATGTATAACTTCTATATATATATATAAAGATCTGTAAAAAATAAATAAATCCCAATGCGCAGGCATCTTCATTCACAACACGTTCACTTATTTTTTCATGTTATTCACGTTTCAAGATTCTAGGAGTTTTATTGCCATTCACATCATATGTTGTACATGAGGTGGAACAAAACTATGTACATAGGGTCCCAGTTACATACAACAAAAATACAAATTGTAAAGTCCATCCATCCATCCATTATCTTCCGCTTATCCGGGGTCGGGTCGCGGGGGTAGCAGCCTAAGTAGGGAAGCCCAGACTTCCCTCTCCTCAGCCACTTGGAGCAGCTCCTCTGGGGGAATCCCAAGGCGTTCCCAGGCCAGCCGAGAAACATAGTCCCTCCAGCGTGTCCTGGGTCTTCCTCTGGGTCTCCTCCCGGTGGGACATGCCCGGAACACCTCACCAGGGAGGCGTCCAGGAGGCATCCTAACCAGATGCCCGAGCCACCTCAACTGGCTCCTCTCGATGTGGAGAAGCAGCGGCTCTACTCCGAGTCCCTCCCGGATGACTGAGCTTCTCACCCTATCTCTAAGGGAGAGTCCAGACACCCTGCGGAGAAAACTCATTTCAGCCGCTTGTATCCGAGATCTCGTTCTTTCGGTCATAACCCAGAGCTCATGACCATAGATGAGGGTGGGAACGTAGATCGATCGGTAAATTGAGAGCTTTGCCTTTTGACTCAGCTCTCTCTTCACCACGACAGACCGGTACAGCGCCCGCTTCACTGCGGACGCTGCACCTATCCGCCTATCGATCTCACGCTCCAGTTTTCCCTCATTCGTGAACAAGACCCCGAGATACTTAAACTCCTCCACTTGGGGCAGGACCTCCTCCCCGACCTGGAGAAGGCATGCTACCCTTTTCCGGCTCAAGACCATGGCCTCGGATTTGGAGGAACTGATCCTCATCCCGGCCGCATCACATTCAGCTGCAAACCGCTCCAGCGAAAGCTGTAGATCACGAACTGATGAAGCCAATAGGACCACATCATCTGCAAAAAACAGAGAAGAGATTCTAAGGCCACCAAAACGGATCCTCTCAACACCTTGGCTGCGCCTAGAAATTCTGTCCATAAAAGTTATGAACAGAATCGGTGACAAAGGGCAACCTTGGCGGAGTCCAACTCTCACTGGAAACGAGCCTGACTTACTGCCGGCAATGCGGACCAAGCTCTGACACCGGTCGTACAGGGACCTAACAGCCCATATCAAAGGGCCTGGTACCCCATACTCCCGGAGTACCCCCCACAGAACCCCCCGAGGGACGCGGTCGAATGCCTTTTCCAAGTCCACAAAGCACATGTAAACTGGTTGGGCAAACTCCCACGCACCCTCCAGGACCCTGCTGAGGGTGTAGAGCTGGTCTAGTGTTCCACGACCAGGACGAAAACCACACTGCTCCTCCTGAATCCGAGGTTCGACTATCCGACGGACCCTCCTCTCCAGAACCCCTGAATAGACCTTACCAGGGAGGCTTAAGAGTGTGATCCCCCTATAGTTGGAACACACCCTACGGTCCCCCTTTTTGAATAGGGGAACCACCACCCCAGTCTGCCAATCCAAGGGAACTGCCCCCGATGTCCACGCGATATTGCAGAGTCGCGTAAGCCAACACAACCCCACAACATCCAGAGCCCTAAGGAACTCAGGACAAATCTCATCCACCCCGGAGCCTTGCCACCGCGGAGCTTTTTAACCACCTCGGCGACCTCAGCACCAGAGATTGGAGAGCCCGACCCAAAGTCCCCAGGCTCCGCTTCCTCAGTGGAAGACGTGCCAGTAGGATTGAGGAGGTCTTCGAAGTATTCCGCCCACCGACTCACAACATCCCGAGTTGAGGTCAACAGCACGCCATCCCCACCATAAATGGTGTTGGTCGCGTACCGCTTTCCCCCCCTGAGACGCCGGATGGTGGACCAGAATCGCCTCGAAGCCGTACGGAAGTCATTCTCCATGGCCTCTCCGAACTCCTCCCACGCCCGAGTTTTTGCCTCAGCAACCACCCGAGCCGCATGCCGCTTGGACTGCCGGTACCTATCTGCTGCTTCCGGGGTCCCACAGGCCAAAAAGGCCCAATAGGACTCCTTCTTCAGCTTGACAGCATCCCTCACCGCTGGTGTCCACCACCGGGTTCGAGGGTTGCCACCACGACAGGCACCAACAACCTTGCGGCCACAACTCCGATAAGCTGCCTCGACAATAGAGGCGCGGAACATGGCCCACTCGGGCTCAATGTCCCCCGCCTCCCTCGGAACGTGTTCAAAGCTCTCCCGGAGGTGGGAGTTAAAGCTCCGTCTTACGGGAGACTCTGCCAGACGTTCCCAGCAGACCCTCACAATACGTTTGGGTCTGCCAGGTCTGACCGGCATCCTCCCCCACCATCGGAGCCAACTCACCACCAGGTAGTGGTCAGTTGACAGCTCCGCCCCTCTCTTCACCCGAGTGTCCAGGACATGCGGCCGCAGATCAGATGAGACGACAACAAAGTCGATCATCGAACTGCGACCTAGGGTGTCCTGGTGCCAAGAGCACATATGGACACCCTTATGCCTGAACATGGTGTTCGTTATGGACAATCCATGACGAGCACAGAAGTCCAACAACAGAACACCACTCGGGTTCAGATCAGGGGGGCCGTTCCTCCCAACCACACCCCTCCAGGTCTCACTGTCATTGCCCACGTGAGCGTTGAAGTCCCCCAGCAGAACAAGGGAGTCCCCAGGAGGCGCACCCTCCAATACCCCCTCCAAGGACTCCAAAAAGGGTGGGTAATCTGCGCTGCCGTTTGGCGCATAGGCACAAACAACAGTCAGAGCCCGTCCCCCCACACGTAGGCGAAGGGAGGCTACCCTCTCGTTCACCGGGGTGAACCCCAACGTACAGGCACCAAGATGGGGGGCAACAAGTATGCCCACTCCTGCTCGGCGCCTCTCACCAGGGGCAACTCCAGAGTGGAAGAGTGTCCAACCCCTCTCAAGGAAACTGGTTCCAGAGCCAGAGCCATGCGTTGAGGTGAGTCCGACTATTTCTAGCCGGAACCTCTCAACCTCACACACTAGCTCAGGCTCCTTCCCCACCAGAGAGGTGACATTCCATGTCCCAATGGCCAGCTTCTGTAGCCGAGGATCAGACCGCCAGGGTCCCCGCCCTCGGCCACCACCCATTCCACAATGCACCCGACCCCTTTGGCCCCTCTCACAGGTGGTGAGCCCATGGGAAGGGGGACCCACGTCTCCTCTTCGGGCTGTGCCCGGCCGAGCTCCATGGGTAAAAGCCCGGCCACCAGGCGCTCGCCAACGTGCCCCTCCTCCGGGCCTGGCTCCAGAGTGGGGCCCCGGTGACCCGCGTCCGGGCGAGGGAACATTGTTTCCATTAATTGAACTCATCATAAGGGGTCTTTGGGCTGCGCTTTGTCTGGTCCCTCACCTAGGACCTGTCTGCCTTGGGTGACCCTACTAGGGGCATGAAGCCCCTGACAGCATAGCTCCTAGGATCATTGGGACACTCAAACCCCTCCACCACGGTAAGGTGGCAGCCCAAATTGTAAAGTACAACAGTAATAAGATCCAAGACATGAACTAAGAATATACCATATTTACTAAACTAAGAATACATTAAGCATTCTTCTTCTTGCATTAATAGTACAAAAACGATGCGTCAAAACAACAGCAGCAGGAACATGAGTCTGTGTTAGCAGATTAGGACTAATGAAGTCAGAGAGATTTATTTGTCATTCGCATCTCATGTCATACATTTGGTGGAACAAAATTATGTATGCAGGGTCCCAGTTACATCCAACAATAAAATGTAAAAGAAAAACTGTAATAATATCTAAGATATGAACTAAGAAAAGCATCAACTAAAAATACACTAGCATAAAAACTTTACGTCAAACAGCAGCACAGACATGAGTCTGTGTGAGCAGATGAGCACACATGAACACAGTAACATTAAACAGATCAGCAGCATGAGATCAGCATCATAGATAGTTCTCAGCACATATCAAAAACCAAGTGGCATTACAGTGAAATTTTCACAATAATTTTCACAATGATTTTCCTGGTTAGATATTCATGAGTCTAACAGCCTGAGGGTAGAAGCTGTTCCTCAGCCTTTTGGTTCTGCACTGAATGCTCCTCAGCCTTTTCTGCCTGGTGGGAGAGGGGCAAAGTGTGTGTGCTGGGTGTGTGGGGTCCTTCATGATGCAGGTGGCTTTCTTCCTGCATCTGGAGGTGTAGATGTCTGTGATGGTGTGGAGGCTGACACCAACATCTTCTGTGCAGCCTTTACCACTCTCTGCAAAGCTTTTCTTTCTGCAGCTGTGCAGCTTCCGTGTCATATATTGATGATGGAGTATAGGATGCTCTCCACTGCACACCTGTAGAAGGAGGTGAGGACTGAGTTTCCCAGTCCAGCTCACCTCAGCCAACTAAAGAAGAAGAGTCTCTGATGTGCTTTCTTGATCAGGCTGGTGGTGGTGCTGCCCCAGCTGAGGTCATCATTCCGGTGCACACCCATGTACTTGTAGCTGGAGACAACTTCTACCATAGATCCTCTTCTGTTCTGAGGTGTGTGTGGGGGGTGGTGGGTGGGGTGGGGGGTGGCTGTAGGTATGTTTATTCCTTCTGAAGTCCACGGCCATCTCCTTCATCTTATTCACATTGATGTGAAGGTTGTTCTTCCTATAGCAGCTCTCCAGGTGTTCCACATCCTGCCTGTAGTTGAACTCATTGTTGTTCTGATGCATCCAACCACCGCTGTGTCATCTGTAAACTTTACTATATGACAGCTGGTCTAACATTGGGGGGGGTTATGCTCTCTACCTATTTATTTATCGAATAAATTACTTTTTTTATGATTCAGGATATTTTAGGGTTAAAATATATTGTAATGCTTTTACTGTGATTTACTTAACTTTCCTGTTTTCTCTGTATTTATTCTGCTCCTTTTTTGTTCCACATAGGTTCAACAAGTAAGAAAAAAACTCACTATTTTTCTGCATTTTTTTCAGCCATAACACATATTTTACATTTTTAAGATTTATTATATAACATACCTTAATTTCACAATTTTCAAAGAGTGTGTATTTACCTGGTTCACTACAGTTTAACTAGGAAAAATTACAACAAATGATTCAAATACAGCCATAATATGACAAGAGCAGAGTAAAACCCTGCATGTCATCTTCAGCAATTATGCTTAAATGTTCATATTGTGTAAATTGAAATCATATTAAAGTTACCTAAAAACAAGAGAGTTACAGCTGTGTATTTAACCAATTCATTTCAACTGTGTTAAAGCACTTGCAAGACTATGGCAGTTTCAAATCATTTGATTTTGTGAGTGCAGCAATTATCTATGAAAGAAAGTCAAAAACACAAAAGATTAATTTTTTTCACCACTGTATTGACACCAATAAACTATATACAGCAAAAGTCTTGTGCACAATTCATGACAACAGTCTACATCAAAGAATACAGTGTGGCAAACTGAAGAGCATATTACACTTTGACTCTAAACAAACAAAACCATGTAAATACTGCTCATCTTTGGTATCAGCCTGTAGCTGTTTTTGGACTTTCAAACAAAAGCACCAAACACCTGTTTGTGTCTTGGTGTGAAATAAATAAATAAATGTTTCTTCAAACGGTGACGTCATGCAGCACGTGACACCAGGTGAAGCTGACACACACATCCAGAGTCTTCACCCGCTTCGGATGTTATCAACCATTAAATGTCTATTATCAGTCATTATCATCCCTATACGTAACGGTCAGATTGCCCTCCTGTACCTCCGGTTTAAAGGTACGTTGTCACGTTACAAGCGATGACAGCAGGGTCCGCTAATAACGCCCATTGTATGGACTGACAACATCCAAACCGGCTCAGTCTTCATGGAGGAGAACATGAAGCTGAAACACAAAACCTGCCGCGGCCTATTAACCTTTACACCTAAGTCTCAAATTTCCGCCTGGCATTTTTTACTTGTTTTTCACTAGAAAATATGAAGAAAATGTCCTATGGCCAAGTGTTTCAGCACATTTGTTCAGAATATTTAGAACTTTCAATATCTGGCATTATTTTACATTATACTTGTTACAAAACAACTATTAAAACTGTTTAACATCAAGAAAAAACAAAAAGCGAAATTAGATTTTAGAGATTTTATGCAAATAAAACACTGCATTTGAACATGAAGTACAGATTTTGCATCACAAATTAACAATTTCAACACTATAGAACATATTTACAATTTTTTTATTCTCACTTAGTTTTACAAATAAGAAACAGACTAACAATTCAAACTACTGTAGTTACAGGTGAATTTCCCCTCCCTACATTTCTCCTTATTATATTCTACACAAACAAAGTACAAACTGATGAATATTGTAATATCTTATAGACTTGATACACTATTCCAACAACAAAATAAAATATAAAATAAAATATAAAATAAAACTATATCCTATTATGTGTACCCAGTATAAAACTATTATCCACGAAGTAACAGGCCTCATTCATTCAGAAATAAAATTCAAAAAGTTATGCAATTGATCAAATGTTTTTCTTCAGAAGAACAACTCCTTCTCCAAATTCAAATCATCCAGGAATATCCTTATTGTCTTTTTATTCCTTGAAGTACATTTGTTTGACATAGTTTTTGCTGATTCTCATGTATTTCCTCCTCACTCTGCACGCTTCGTTCGTGCTAAACACAAAAACTCGCATTCCTGAGCTGCGGGAAGGCGATTACCGTAACACCCCCAAAACAGCCAAAAAGCGCACTTTGTTTTCTTTCAAACACTGTTTGAATTTTTCTGATAGCGCAAACCGTTGCAGAGTTACGGTACTGCAAAGTTAGCGTGTGGAAAACGTGTCGCCGGCTGCTGCTGGAGGGGGGAGGAGGAGGGGGAGGCTGGAGGCCCGAACGGCAGCGCAGAGAGCAGTCTCACCTGCTGAAACGCGTTCCTCCGCGCGCAACTCCAGTTAATCCGGGAGCTTGAAATGATGTCATTTTATTGGGGGGGGTTAAATTGACTGGATCCAATTATTGAGGGGGTTATAACTCCCCCATCCCCCGTGTAAATTACGCCTATGCTGGATGGGTCGTGTGCAATCATATGTTAACAGAGTAAACAGAAGGAGGCTTCACACAGCCCTGGGGGGAGCCAGTGCTGAGGGCTATGGTGGAGGAGGAGAAGTCGGGGATCTTCACAGATTGTGGTTTTTTGGTTCAGAATCAAGGCCCAGTCGCATAGAAAGGGTCATACTAGTGTGATTAGTTTGTCCATCGGGGTCTGGGGAATCATGGTGTTGAAGGCAGATGTGAAATCCACAAAGAGTATACGGACATAGGAGTCCTTCTGCTCCAACTGGGTGAGAGCAGTGTGGACCACAGAGGAGATGGCATCATCTGTTGGTCGATTCTCACGGTATGTGTTCTGGTGAGGGTTCATGTTGATGTCTTTGATGTGGATCATGACCAATTTTTCCAAAACATTTAGCTACTATCAAGGTGAAGGCTATTGGCTGATAGTCATTCAGACCAGTCACTGTAGAGCTCTTTGGAACTGGGATAATGGTGGCAGTCTTGAGGCAGGTGGGAACTGTTGTCAGGGTGAGGGAAGAGTTAAATATGCTGACCAGCCCCTTGCAGAGCTGACTGCCACAATCTTTCAGCACCTACCCCAGGATGTTGTCCGGGCCAGATGTCAGAGTCAGAGTCAGAGAGTCTTTATTGTCATTTGCACCGCATGTGGTACATGTGATGAAAACGAGATTATGTACACGGGGTCCCAGTTACATCCAACAACAAATGCAAGAGAAAAACAGTAATAACATCTAGAATTAACTAAGAAAAACATCAACTAGTAATACACTAAGCCCTAATGTAGTGGAAAAACATCATTATAAACAGCAGCACGAACATTAGTCTGTATGAGCAGATGGTCACAGATGAACACAGCAACAAGAAAACAGATCAGCATCAGCATCATGTGATATTTTGCAGTGTTTATTCTCATTATTGTCTGGGCCAGTATGATACATGTTCACATTATTTATTGACTATCCAAAAAATATTAAATACATTTTAAATTTAAATGAAGGTATGAAATAATACAATATAAAATACAATTACTTAAATTATATTATTGTATATATTAACCCATCAAACCAGTGTCAGATGAGTCTGTCAAGTAGGTTGCTTGTAGGAATTTTTAAGTTCCAGCAGGTGTCAGTATTCATTGACATAGTATCAACACAGCATCAATACAATCTGGCTGTCACGCTCAGGTTTAGGATTCAATATAAGCCAGACAGGATTGCAAAAACAAGAACAGTTTTTATTTATTTTTGCTGCTGGTTGCTGGATAGAAGAGTCAGGGTCCAAGTGGGAGTCCAATCTTAAAAGACAGAGAGGTTAGTGACTTTGGCAAGAACGAGGGGATTCTGTGATAATAGTAAAAGTCACTACCCTTCTCAGTCTGTACATGGCAGGTGCTGTTGTCTGCAGCAAAGGAGCAGGATGAAGGTGTTTGTGGTCTGTAGTTGGAGGGCAATCCATATTTATGGTCTAGTAGTCATAGCAAAGGTCAAACACGGGGAAGCAGAGATGAGAAACCAGAGCCAAAACGTAATCCAAATGGGAGTCAAGGGAGAGCAAGGGCCATTACCGTGTTCTTATATGCAGAAAAATCCAGAGTGGGCGAAGCAAGATGAGGAGTCCAAAAATAGGTGAGGGTACAAGGCAAAGCAAGGCAAGACAAGGCAAGGTAAGGCAAGGGCACAATAAACTATGAATGGCTTTACTATCAGTAACCATTAGTGGTGTAATAATTTGGTACTTGTAGAGAGTGAGAATGGAGCTTATAAAAGGTGCATAGGAGGTAAACTAGATGAGAGCTGAACAGGTGAGTAGAATCAGGGTTGATTGCTGTGAGAAACAAGGGAGGTGTGGCATGGCTTGGAAGGAGTAGGCTTAAGCTGGAGATGGGTGATAGGCATTACAAAGCAGGGGAAGAGAAACTATGGCAGGAGGGGCTGAAACAATAGCAGGAATCCTTCCGCCTCCTGGCCGCGCCAAGAAATTCTGTCCATAAAAGTTATGAACAGACTCTGTGACAACGGTCAGCTCTGGCAGAGTCCAACTCCCACTCTGAAGAGGTCCGACTTACTATTGATAATACAAACCAAACTCTTGCACTGCTGGAATAGGGATTGAACAGCTCGTAATAACAAGCCTTTAATCCCATACTCACAGAGCATCCCCACAATATAATAATATAATAATAATAATCGTTTTATTTAAAAGTGCCTTTCAGGACACCCAAGGACACTTAACAAACCAATACAGTGTAATACAGATCAAACAATATCAGTGACAAATTGAAATATAAAATACATAAAGATTATAAAATGGAAGATAATAAAAATACATTTAGTAAAGTTAGTGATAAGCTAGTCTAAAGAGATGGGTTTTCAGGGCAGTCTTGAACAGAGAAAGGGAGGTGGTGTTTCGAAGGTCTGGCGGTAGGGCGTTCCAGAGGTGAGGGGCAGAGCAGGTGAAGGCCCTGCTCCCCATGGTGGAGAGGCGGGCAGAGGGTACATGGAGATGTAGTGAAGAGGAGGATCTGAGAGAGCGTGATGGGATGGGGATTTGGAGGAGGTCAGATAGATAAGGAGGGGCAAGGTTGTGGATAGCTTTGAACGTGAGGAGTAGAATTTTGAAGATGATGCGTGATTTAACCGGGAGCCAGTGGAGCTGCTGCAGGACAGGAGTGATGTGGTTATAGTAGGAGGAGCCAGTGGAGCTGCTGCAGGACAGGAGTGATGTGGTTAT
>JBBPBX010009769.1:0-10144 GCA_038048925.1 Garcialebias charrua | reverse complement strand
AAAGGTTCAGTCTGCAGTTTCTGTAGAACTGCAGCACTTAGAAAAAATTTCAACAGGCAAAGCATTCTGATCCCTCCCCCTCAGAGCCATATATGGCTCTGCTCTCCCATGGTCTGCTGAAATTCAAATTCAAGCTCTGTTTTTATTGGCTGGTTACAAACTCTGTTTTTATTGGCTGGTTAATGGCGGGTCACTTTTTCTTTTTAGAAATGCCTATTTACCACCTGGAGAAGCAAGGGGACAATATTTTTTTTTTGTTTTTTTCAGAGATTACCTCTCTAACATCAGTCTAGTGACAGAGTGAAGAAATATGTTAAAAATATATTGTTAGAAAAGTTACATATAGCAGCTTTAAGGAAATAAATCTTCCATCCATCCATTATCTTTACCTGCTTCTTCTTTTCAGGTTGCGGGGGGGTCACTGTGTGAGAGGCGGGGAAGGGACACCCTGGACAGGCCTCCAGTCCATCACAGGGACACATAGAGACAAACGAGACGACAACCATTCACAGTGTCTCACTCACACAATGCAGCAAAATAAACACATCAGGAAGATAACAGATCGTTGTAAAACTTGGTTTATTTACAAGACGACTTTATTTTCTGGATGTTCGGCCCCTGAGCTGCTGGCTCTCAGTATCTGTGGCCCCCGGAGCAGTTTAGCTGAAAAGCCATGATTTATAGAGGAATAATTCCGATGCACAAAGAGGTAAATCATCCTCAAACTCCTGAAGTATCCGTCTCTGTGTTTGCTCGTTTTCAGAGCTGACTAAAGCGGGAAGTTTAGGATCTGTTTGTGTGAAACTTTAAATCGTTGGGTTTTATTTTCCTGCTGACCATCAGTCAGTCGAGCTGACAGGAACACAGAAGGACCTGCTGGAAAAGCTCAACACGTCCCTGTTCCTCCTCCTGCAGGAACTCGTTTAACGACCCCCAGATGGCCCCCCCCTCCAACTGCCGGAGGGGTGGTTGTTTAAATCCTGACCCGGTTCTGCCCCCCGGTCCTGCTGTAAAATCATACAGTAGACTTGTCAGACTCGTTCATCCTCTGTGTCACAAAAACAAACAAAACTCTGAGAAGAGTTCAGCGGTTCCTCTGAAACCTTCATCAGTTGAGAAATGACAAAAAAAAAAATCAGTTCATCTTTTAGAAAAATACCGTATTTTTCTGTGTATAAGTTGCAGTTTTTTCACAGCCACTCCCTTAAAGTGCGACTAAACCCAAAATTAACTTTTTTAACTGATAAACTCCCTAGAATGTGTTTAAAATGTTATCTAGCACTATGGCTGTGTTTATTCTCACATAATTGTGCATATCTGTGTAAATTGGCAATATTTGGCAATATTTGGTCTAAAAATGTGTTTACGGTAGTTCTATGGGTTGAACTGGTGGATTACACCTTAATTTTCTTATTTGTGCAAACGCTCATGTGTGACATGTCTGCTCATGTGTGATGTCACACAGGTGGTTCAAGCAGAGCCAATCCCCTGCAGAGATGAGAAGTGCATACCTTATATGGAAGTGCTGCATTTCACTCCTGACAAGCGGTTTTATTTTTCTTTTCATTTTCATTTTTTTAGGCCTTTGGTTTTGGATGGAATGGGTGGAATAGATAAATACATCTACATGTTTATTCTTTGTTGTTGCTTGGTGTATGTTGTTGGCTAGAGGTTTAATTTGTTTTAGGTTGTTGCAGGTGGAGGCGTGAACAAAAGCACAACTCTACCTCCACCCCTCCTTGTCTCTCGACACGCCCATTTTCAGGGAGATTTTGGAAGGAGGAGTTACCGTCTCAACCTGGGTTTAGTCTCACTTTAACCAGTAAGGCAGTGGCTGTGTTGTATTTCCCATCATGCTTAGCGTTTTTTTAGTTTTTCCAACTGAACCATGAGTAAGAAGGATGTGTGTGGTGAAGACCTGCCTCCTGTTCACTGTTAAAATTTAGGTTCTTTTTGTTGTGAGGTCCAAAGTGTTGTCATTGGGTTTAACTCACACACTGTTAAAGCAGTCACAGAATGTGATTGAACATAAATACTCTTTGTAACTGATCGGAAAATATTGGCAGGTTGGTACCGATTCCAGATACTGAAACTATGCTGGTATCGGATACCGATACTGGATCGGATCAGCCCCATCCCTACAAAACAATCCCATAAATGATAACGTACAAATTATTTAAACAATGAAAGGTAACAGAAAGAAGAAAAAATCTTATATCTGCCCCTTTTTTCAAACAATCAGTTCAAACAATGATAATCTTGCAGTAACAGAACAAAATGAATAACTCTTTCTAATTTTCTAACTAATGCAATACACATTACACTTCTTCATATATATTTTTTTAACAATTTAGTTTTGATAATTTTCTTAAATGTAAACATTGACTTGGCATTTTTAACTTCATTCTCCAAACCATTCCATAATCCAATTCCCTGGATTGAACTGGATTGAAGTAGACCGTCCCTTCAAACTAGTTCTGAATTTTGGTTTTACAAATATGTCAAATAAACACATAACATAATGGATCAGCGTTCCATAAAATAATGGAATAATAATAATAAATAAACACATAATAAACGCAACGGGTCAGTTGTGACACATGATTACAGTAATGCAACTTATACGCTGAAATGACTTATACTGTATATATCTTTTTCCTCTTCATGATGCTTTTTTGACTGATGCGACTTATACTCAGGAGCGACTTACACGCCGGAAAATACGGTACTCAAAACAGTTTGGATTAAGACTTCTGCACACGGCTGTCCCCCCGTCCCTTGGGTTTACAGATTGTGAGAAGATCGACTTCAAACTGACCCTCAGACTAAAGACTTTCTTTCCTCCTGTTCTCGTCGTCCTCCGTCAGCTTGTTGCACAAGTTACAGAAAGAATCAATGATAAATTCTGTTTTACTGATCGTGGCAGAAACAGCTAAAACACGGTGACATCTGCAGCTCTGTGTTTTGTGTTTCCACCATAAATACAAACATTAAACTGAAAACAAAGGCTTCGCTCACAAGGTTTCAGGGAACTGTTTGCTTCCTTTCCTCCCTGCAGTTTTATTTTTAATCTCTCACTCAACTTCTTTGTGATTTAGTGTTTTTATTTAATGAAGACAATAAGAAACTCACGCTGGATTCTGTGCCCCCGGTTTCTTTTTTGGTTGTTGGGTTGTGAAACTGTATCCACCACGGGATGAGATAAAACAGGAAAAATATCTGATCTTCTGTCGCATTTTTCTCTCCAAACCATCAACAAGAAGACGAAGCCCTGAAACATGAAAAAAACACGATCGTCGTCTCAGGACGATTCATCCGAGCGCAGCAGCTCACTGCGGGATGAAAAAAATACAAACTACATCTGAGGCGAAACAAAAACTCAGGCGAGCTGCAGAACTGAGTTTTGGGTCCGTCGTGGACCTGGTTCACAGGATCTCAGAGGTCCAGGATCAGGAATGGCTGATCAACTGATCCTCAGCTGGAGCATACAACACCAAGCTGTAATGACATCAGCAATGACCTCGATGAAGCAGCTGTTGGCGGGGTCAAAGGTCATTTCCAAACATTTGGAGTCATCTCTCTGAAGGGAGAACTCCGGTTCACAAGAGGATCACAGAACCTAAACCATTTCATCAGAAACTTTTTGTCTACATTTCGGAGTTTCCCCAAAACAGATTTCCTCTTGAATAAAAGAGATTGTTTATGTTTATGTTTATTACATTTGTTCATTTTTTTACAAAAGAAACAATACAAGACAATCTCATAAATGATAATGTACAAATTATAAAAAAATGAAAGGTAGCAGAAAGAAGAATAAATCTTATTATATCTGCCCCTTATTTCCAACAATCAGATTAAACAATAATAATCAACCATGTAAACAATAATAATCTTCAACCAACTTTTTCCAACAATCAGATTAAACAATAATAATCTTCAACCAACAGTACAAAATGACTAACTCTTTCTAATTTTCTAACTAATACAATACACATTTTCTAACTAATACAATACACATTACGCTATTTCATATATATATTTTTAACACATTTGTTTTGATCATTTTCTTAAATGTAAACATTGACTTGGCATTTTTAACTACATTCTCCAAGCCATTCCATAATCTAATTCCCTGGATTGAGGTAGAACGTCCCTTCAAACTAGTTCTGAATTGTGGTTTTACAAACATCTCTGTCCCCTTAAGATTATAACAACTTTGTCTTTTAACAAAATGCATTTGGATATTTAAAGGTAATGTATTATTTTGAGCCCTATACATAACTGATAAAATATTATAGTCTACCAAATCATGGAACTTCAATAACTTCAGTTGATAAAATAATGTACTTGATGGATGACGGTAATGTTTTCTAGTGATAATTCTTACAGCTCTTTTCTGTAATACAAAAATAGGCTTTGTGATTGTTTTACACGCATTCCCCCAAACATCAATACAATAGATTAAGTGTGGAACAATGATTGTGTTATACAACAAATACAGAGCTTTATCATTCAATAGGTCTCTGACTTTGTACAGTACTGCAATCGATTTAGCTATTTTTATTCTTACAGAATTTATGTGTTGTTTCCATGTCAGTTTGTCATCAATGATAACACCCAAAAACTTCACCTCACTCACTCTACAAATCTCAACATCCTCAATTTTGAGTGGAACATCAACAGTTTTCTTTTTATTACCGAATATCATGTAATTAGTTTTTTCTAGATTTAATGATAATTTATTTATTTTAAACCAAGTTTGTATCTTGACAAATTCTGTCTTTATCAATTCCAACATTTGTTCTATATCTTCACCTAAACAGAAAAAAGTGGTATCATCAGCAAAAAGTACACATTTAAGGAGTCCTGACACATTTACCAAGTCATTCACATATAAAATAAAAAGCTTTGGTCCAAGTACAGAGCCTTGGGGAACTCCACATGTGATATTACAGAGGTCAGATCTTACATCATTTATTTGTACAAATTGTTTCCTATCTTTTAAGTAGCTAGATACCCACTGTAATGCTGGTCCTCTAATACCATATTTGTTCAGTTTTTCAAGGAGAATGGTGTGATCAATAGTATCGAATGCTTTTTTTAAATCAACAAAAATACTGATACAATATTGTTTTTGATCGACAGCAGTAGTTATTTGTTCCATTAATTCCATGAGAGCCATTGATGTAGAGTTTTTTGCTCTAAACCCATACTGACTGTTGCTTAGAATATTTTGTTTATCTATAAATTGATCTAGTCTGTTTACAAATAGTTTTTCAAGAATTTTTGAAAACTGTGGCAACAAGGATATAGGTCTATAATTGTTGAACACACATTTATCACCATTTTTAAAAAGAGGAACAACCTTAGCTACTTTCATATTATCTGGAAATATTCCTGTTGAAAATGATAAATTACATATGTATGTGAACGGCTCAATAACATGGCTCATTATGTCCTTCACAAACATCATATCCATGTCCACCCAGTCTTTTGATCTCTTGTCTGTAAGATTTTTTACTACATTCATTATTTCCTCTTTGTTAGTTCCATTTAGAAAAATACTATTTGCACAACCTGTAATTGAGTGGATCACATTTTTATCTACTTTTGGTATCTTAGCTGCAAGGCTTGATCCAACATTCACAAAATATTGATTAAATCCATTTACAATTTCATTTTCATCATGAATTTCATCGTTGTCTTTTACAAAATATTTTGAAATACCAGTTTTTGCTTTATGATTCTTCAGGACACTATTCATTACTCGCCATGTTGCTTTCATATCACCATTACTTTTATCTAATAATTTACTATAATATTCTTTCTTATGTTTCCTAATAATCCCTACTAATTTATTTTTATACTTTTTATATTTTTCTTCAGCGCTCTGACTTCGCAATTTCAAGAAACATGAATACAAATAATTCTTTTTTTTACAAGCATTTCTCAACCCTTTTGTCATCCATGGTTGATCAATCGTATTTCTCTTTGTGTAATTTGTTTGCACACAATTCTTTTCATACAGAGCTTCCAAGATATTCATAAACTCATCATATGCTCTGTTCGCATCATCAACATACACATCATTCCAGTCTTGTTTATCTAGATCCTCTTTCAATTTTTCCAAAACTTTTTTTGACGTGTTTATGATCTTTTTCTTCATTGTGACTGCTTTTGTGATGCTTTGATCATTTTTATAGATTGTGAAAACTGGTAAATGATCACTTAAGTCGGTCGTTAAGATACCACCTATCACGTCCCCATTTGTTATATTTGTGAAAATATTATCAATTATTGTGGCACTATGAGTTGTAATTCTTGTTGGCTTTGATATCAATGGATACATATTTAAACTGTACATTGAGTTTATAAATGTGCTTATGTTATTTGAATCTGTTTTATTTCCCATATCAATGTTAAAGTCTCCACACAAAAAAACATTTTTATTAAAACTCTTCTCCATTAGCTCCAAGATTTTATCCGTGAATATTTCTATATTTGCTCCTGGTGATCTATATACACAACTTATTATTATGTTTTTATCGTTTTTGTTTATTATTTCTATTGTTATCATTTCCATAATATTATCAACTATTATTGACATTTCATTATTGACAAATAGAGCGACTCCACCACCTCTTTTATTATTTCTGTTCATATGATATAATTCATACCCCTCGATGTGAATATTACTTGTGTTATCATCATTGAGCCATGTCTCTGACAGCGCTATTATCGTAAAAGTTCTATTTAACTGTTTTAAGTAATCTGTTATTTTGGATATGTTTGCATTTATACTTCTGCTATTAAAGTGAATAATAGAGAGAACTCCATTTGATATATTGATGTCATTAAACTGCTCTTCATTATAATATTCGCTATCTTTTATTACAGGAAATTTTTTTGCATCAATCACATTTTCAACATTATATATTTTAGGTTCTGAGTCTTCGTATGTTGTCATGTTTCAGATTCAGTTTTATCTTTAAACCACGTGATCCTAAACCACGTGATCCTGAGTACCGGTCCTCCAGCCAAGATGGTCTAGTGGCAGGGTTTTTGACTACGGACCCGAAGGTCGCGGGTTCGCGCCCCGGCCACTACCCAGCTTGGGGTGTAGTGCACACCTATTTCTCCAGCTCCCCGGGCGCTTTCGGGCTGCTCACTGCACCACCTGGTAGGTGGTTGGGTTAAATGCAGAGACGAATTTCGTCTGTGTATGGGAAACATACGCAGATGACAGGAATAGACATTATTATTATTATTATTATTATTATTATTCATCTGTCCCTTTTCAGTACTCAGGTTTTAGAGACACCCTCAACAGACGGATCCTTTAAGCCTCAGCAAGTTGAACTGCTGACAGAGGACTTTCTGTTTGGCCTCCCCAAGGCTCCAACTGCCAATGGATCTAAATGGGTCTCAGCGGGTCTCAACGGGTTTCAACGGGTCTCGACGGGTCTCGATGGGTCTCGACACACCCGTTCTAGTCACCTTCAAATGGGAGGGGCGCTCGACTTCATGATGTTGTTTTAATGGGCAAGTTCCCTCTGATCCAAACATCTGTCCTCCAAAAATGAAGCAAAAAAGACGTTCAACCATGCAGACTTCTGATCCATCTAGACATCTGATCTATCCAGACATCTGATCCAGCCAGACATCTGATCTATCCAGACCCCTGGGCATGGCAGTTTATGGGGGCTCTTACGTCACTTCCTGTTCTCTGTTGGGGTTTTGATGAAAGCTGTGGTTGTCTCATCATGTGACGTGTTTGTCTCATCACTGAACTGACTTTTATTTTTCAGCTTTTTTTTTTTTCATTCAACCTTTATTTAGTCAGGTAAATCTTTTGAACCTCATGGGCTCATTTACGAAAGCGACCTGCTAAAACTAAAGAACAATGAACAGCAGTGGTAGAATTTCCTTAAACAATAAACAATAAACAAACAAACAATAAACAATAGAAAACAAAAGAGAGAAAAAAAACAAAAGAAAGTTTTTTTTTTTTTGTTTTTTTTTAACAAAGTATCAAAAAACTAGCAAAACATTATAAGGTAGACGTATAAAATCAAAGACAGCTTCAAACACTCCTGCCTTTGTTTCAATGTCCAAACAACATACCATATTTTCCGGTGTATAGATCGCACCTTTTAATGTTTTTTTTCAAGGCCTGCGATCTATACTCAGGTGCGACCTATATATGGCTTGTTATCACTTTCGGTGAAACAAAATTTTAAATCCAGCTCATTTCACAATTACGTTCATTTATTAAGGAAAAGTTCAGCTCAGACATATATTTGCTATAATTTTTATCAAACAAATAATTGTTTTTAAGTGTTAATCTTCTTAAAAGCCTTGCTGTGCGCTCCTGTGGCAGACATTTGCAGCAGAGCTAAACGTAGGTGCGACCTATACACCAGTGCAACCTATCTAGGGATTTTTCCAATCTATTGGTGATAATTGGACAATGCAACATATACACAGGTGCGACCTATACACCAGAAAATACTGTACTGTATTTATTTTTAATGACGTTATTTCCACCTCTGACCTGTTTGGGTGTGAAGCTCTCGGTGTAAAGCTTATTTTTATTTTCGGCCCCACACCCACATGTGCACCTACCGCATTCACCTGACTAACTCATGTCTCGTCAGTCGTGGTAAACAACACAGAACAGAGAAGTTGATCCGTAGCTTAGCCTCACGGATGAGGCTCTGAATCCCAGGAACTGAAATCTGTTTCCTCCAGACAGGGTTAGGGTCTGGGGTAGGGACCGAAGTCGAGTCCTGGAGCCGGGTCAGGTCGTGCAGATGGATAAGATGTGAAACTATTAAAACCAGAAGTATAATATACACCTGTATACTTGTAAGTCAAATATTAAAACGCGCAGTAAATCATTGCCCTTCGTCGCTGAGTGGTGTGAATAGTGAATGTTTTTGTTTTGTGAGATGAGTATTTTTCTGGTCTGGATATAGACATGGCAACCCACATTTTAAAAATAACCTTTCTTACACCTAGATGCACCTCACAATGAAATGGAAGTCAGCATCTCACTTACTTTTAAAGTTATCTTGGTGACAACACTGACATATTTTCATTTCCCCCTCTTCGCTCCACGACGGAGGACAATAACTGTTGTTTTTAGTCCAGAGATGGAAACGTCTCCCACAACTCCTCCATGTTTCAGGTTTTAGTTTCATGTTTCCACTTCATATTTTCATTTCCCCCTCTTCGCTCCACGACGGAGGACAATAACTGTTGTTTTTAGTCCAGAGATGGAAACGTCTCCCACAACTCCTCCATGTTTCAGGTTTTAGTTTCATGTTTCCACTTCATGTTTCTAAACAGGAAACGTAAGAAGTTATGAAGATGATGAAGAAGAAGAAGAAGAAGAAGAAGAAGAGGAAACGTTGCATTATTTCTACGACGACTTAAGCGCAACACCAACACCAGACTACGACTACAACGCCACCTTCGATTATTACCTCGGTAAGAGTAGCGGAGCGACGCAGAGCTGTCTTTGTGCGACGGATTCTAACGGCTGATCTTTCTGTCTTTGTAGTGACGGGGAACTATATTGAAAACGAGGTGAGCAACTCCTGTGTTCCACCCGATGTTTTGTTAAAATAAACACTCAGACCAGTCCGTTTCCAGCAGCTTCGCTTCCTGTCAGAAACGAGCGACGGTGACCTCAGATCTGCTTCTTGTTCCTGCAGGGACGCAGTGGCAGCTGCAGCTCCATGAACCATCAGACCTTGATCACCAGCACCCTGCTGATGACTCTGAGCGCTCAGCATCTCACCGATTTCTGATCAGTTACCATCGCAGCTTGTTTTTTGTGGTATAAAATCAAAAAAGGCGTTCAATACAGAAACAACTGGACTTTATTTGTTACAGAAAACGTTTCGCCCTCTAACCAAGGGGCTTTCTCAATTCAATGAGCAGGCTGTGTGAGAGTGAAGTTATAACAGTCTGAGATGACACATACATCCTATGTAAATTGACGAATCACACATCACACCTTGACAGTAGGGGTTTCTTAAGGTCTTTGACAGAAGACACACAACTGCATGTAAATTGACAAATCACACATCACACCTTAACAGTACGGGTTTCTCAAGATCTTTGTTAGTCTAATTAA
>JBBPBX010009768.1:11503-51748 GCA_038048925.1 Garcialebias charrua | reverse complement strand
TATATATTATATATATATATATATATATATATATATATATATATATATATATATATATATATATATATATATATATATATATATATATATATATATATATATATATATATATATATATATATATATATAATATATATATATATATATATATATATATATATATATATATATATATATATATATATATATATATATATATATAATATATATATATATATATATATATATATATATATATATATATATATATATATATATATATATATATATATATATATATATACAGGTAGTCCCCGACTTACGAGCGCTCTTACATACGAGGTCCCGGACTTACGAGCTGGCGAACGAGCAGTAAATTTGTAAAAAATACAGCACTTTTTTGTGTTTTTAGATGAAAGTGTGTTAGCTAACCGTTTGGAAACACGTTTCTGAGCATGTTCATGAACTAGTATGAATGTTTTTGATGAAAAACGAGTGTTCGTAGTAGCGCTAGCTTAAATTTTCTGACTTACGAGCGAAAATCCGGACTTAAGAGAACACGTGTTTCATGTTCCGACGTACGAATTTTCGTCTTACGAGCGACTCGCAGGTACGGAACTCGCTCGTAAGTCGGGGACTACCTGTGTATATATACTGTATATATACTGTATGTATATATACTGTATATATACTGTATATACATATATCTCATGTTATAAATTGTTTAATGACTGACTGTTTTGGCCAATGTGTTGAAAAGCGTGGCGTATGGACAAGTCATTTAGACAACATTTAAATAAAAAGTCTTTCATTCAGGTGTAATACTTCTGAAGCAGACATTATTACTTGACAGTAGAATGCACAATATTGGATTTTTTGCTGATATCCGATATGTTGAAACTTATTTGGCCGATAACCGATACCGATATATTTAATATACGTTCCTTTGTCAGAACATAACCTCTTATTTAGGTTTATTTGCTACAAAAATTGTGCAACAGCTGTAAGAGCTGGTGACATATACAGTATTCAGTAACAGCCATATGAAATGCATAGAACTTTAACTTATATCAAATGAAAAGTGTTAAATGTTATTTATTAGCGTTAGTCACTTGCGATGCTGTCTCACTTGTGGAAGCTTGTTCCAGGTTCCTAGCTGCAGTGTGGGATCCTCTGCACTCCTATTGCATGAAGGACAGACTTTTGAAGTTCAAAGTTTTTGTCTATCCATTGTGCTGTAAGACTAATCATGCTAACGGGGCTAACACGGCATCCAAATGTCTGTGGTAAAACTAATCCAAGTGCTATCAGCTATTAGCTTCTCAATGATATCAGATATGACGGCTTGTAACTTGGGTAAGGTTACGGTGGAAAACTATCTCCGATTGGGGACGATGTAGCGAGGCTCAATGTAGTCCATAAATCGTCAGAATCCAACATCCTCAACGAATATAACTTCCACACCACCGACATTTTGACTTCTTCCTCTCTGCCATGATCAGATCAGGTAGGCGCGCTGTAACGTCATCACGTTGTGCTGGCGCAGCAGGCATCCTTGTGGTTTTCATACAAAAACAGCTCCTTTTTATATTGCTGATATCGGTCAATACCGATGCCACGTCGATAATATCATGCATCCCTACTTGACAGTAAATAAAGGGGGGTTGCAAAAGTGCTCAAAGCCTAAAAGTTTCAATCTATGTATTTCCATTTGTCCATTATCTTTACTCATTCTTTCTTTCCGGGTCGCTGGTGCCCATATCCATCTGTCACTGTGCGAGATGCAGGTTACACCCTGGACAGGTCTCCAGAGACACATAGAATCAAACGAGACAAACAATCATTCAAGCTCTGCTGACATCATCTTTTAACTTTCCATAAAATGGCACAACATCTATATATATATTAAGATTGACCTCTGATCGTTTTTGCTAAAACAATGTGAAATTAATGAAAATTCCTCTCCAAAATAGTTTAAAATTAGCGCCGTTTATTTACACGGTAAATTCGGGTTTTTCCGGTCACGTGATTGTGACGTCACATACAGATCTCTGCTCCAACGGCACATTTAATACAATGGAGAAAGATCCAAACGCATCCATCGAATTTAGCCATTTAAAACTTTAGATTTTAGCGATTTGGCTTCAGTTCGTGAAGAAGAAGTTATTTTGAGTGATAAACAACAAACAGCAAGGTTTCTTTTGTCCGTGTTGCTTTTTTTTCAGGAGAGGTTTCACATACATGAAGTGAGCACCAGATGTCAGCAAAGCAGAGCAATCTACAGTGCTCTGTAAGAGTTATCACGATAGCTTTGCTGACATCTGGTGCTCACTTCATGTATGTGAAACCTCTCCTGAAAAAAAAAGCAACACGGACAAAAGAAACCTTGCTGTTGTTGTTTATCACTCAAAATAACTTCTTCTTCACGAACTGAAGCCAAATCGCTAAAATCTAAAGTTTTAAATGGCTAAATTCGATGGATGCGTTTGGATCTTTCTCCATTGTATTAAATGTGCCGTTGGAGCAGAGATCTGTATGTGACGTCACAATCACGTGACCGGAAAAACCCGAATTTACCGTGTAAAAAAACGGCGCTAATTTTAAACTATTTTGGAGAGGAATTTTCATTAATTTCACATTGTTTTAGCAAAAACGATCAGAGGTCAATCTTAATATATATAGATGTTGTGCCATTTTATGGAAAGTTAAAAGATGATGTCAGCGGAGCTTTCACTCTCTCACTCACACCTAGGGACATTTAGAGTCACCAATCAGCCTAACATGCATGTTTTTGGTTTGTGGGAGGAAACCGGGGTACTTTACTTTTTTTAATGTTTTTTTTTAATTAACATTTCCTCATCATGTAAAAGGTCTCAAGTACTCACATTCAAGGGTTGCATCTCAATGTGACTGAACTGTATCTAATTACAACTGAGCCATAAATACCACACGGGCATTTTGGAGGAGTTTTATGATTAAATGAGAGGGATTCTCTGGATGAGATGTGCTGACTGTGTCACACCATTAATAGTCTGGTTGTGAAAGAGGTCTAAACACACAATTCAGCTAATAAACTGAGCACCAGTCTCTGGAAGATGCAGATGTAGCAAAGGAAGACGTCTGTTGCATTTATAGAAATCATCAAAACCCTCAAAGTTGACTTGCACATTTATCTTGACCCCTTGCTCATATGACTTACCAGTAAATCCTATTAAGAGCCCGTGAGACTTTTTTCCGTGTGACAACTTCATTGTGAAAATGCACTAATGACATAGCTCTTTTTTGCTGCAGCTACTTTAAAGACACTGTAATTTTCCTTTTTGTCACCTAAATATCTTAAACGGCACATCCCAACATGAAGAGGTTCTCGTGCATGACGTTTAAAACCAGGTGTCTTTAGTTTCCTTCTAGATTTTTCTGTTGAAACATAGTTTTAAACATAGTTTCCCCCTAGCAGCATAACAGGTTTTGTGTCCGTTTAGTTTGTACAACATTGTGTTCGTGGTGAGTTGTTGAAGCACATCACTGAAAAACTAAAATCAGGTCGTTTGCCTTTGTCTTGTCTCTGTCTCTACAGCTGGAGTTTTGTTTGACAGTGATCAGGTCAAGTCCTTCTTCTGCAGGATAAGGTCTATTTTTCACATTATTTACTTCTAGTCAAAAATCACCTAAAACGTTTAGTTTTAACAAGTTGATGTCAAAGAAACGGAACAGAAACCAGTTTTTTTAAGCGCATTGTAGACTTATTCTATATTTAATTTACCGGTATATACCTGTTTATACTTGTTATTGAGTCAAAATAAAATCATTATGTTTGGTTTCACGCACTACTCACTCTAGTCAGCCATAACATTATGAATGTTTGGTATAATAATTAACACTTTCCGTTCTGATGGGGAAAAAAAACAAAGAATTGTATCATCCTGAATCGTACTTTGCCACCTGCACCTGCCTGAACACGATCGAACACAAGGAACAGCAGTCACATTCAGCTGCAGCGTTCTGCTTATCAGGAAAGTAGCAGGCTCAACAAACAGATGCTTAATGCTTTTTAGTGGTGGTCCAGCTGTGTTTAACTTCACTTCAAACTCTTTAAACCTAATTCTGATGGGAAACGAGGCAAATCCCCAAAGATTTCAAAACAAGGCCAGAAGATCTGCGGCTCGTGTTCTGACACTAGACTCCAGGATATTCCAGATGTTCTTTGTCAGTATCTCAAATAATCAAAGCTAATTTTGTGGTACAACAAAGTGGGGTGGGCATAATATTATGGCTAATCTGTTCATATACTTCGATGAAGTTACCACACATAATGAAGAGTTTACTGATTTGAGGCCAAAATTGAATAACTTGATTGATTTGACGTCATTTGTAGCTCAATTGTGTATAGTTGTGGGGGAGTGGTGGCACAGTGGTTAGACGGTGGGCCTGTGATCGGAAGATTGCCGGTTCAAGCCCCGGTACCGACAACATTAAAAAAATGTGGGTGGAAAAAAGGTGAAACACTCACACATGCCCCACATCTCTCTTGAAAATGAGTTCTCGTGGCTCAATGAGACTATATGGATAAATAAAGGGTAAATGAAAAATAAGTATATAGTGCTTTAAAATTTGCGAGTCACTTTTTAAGTTTTAATTACACCGAGGGGGAAACAAAATGTTCCAGGGGCAGCCAGGATCGTGACGGGGAGATGCGCTACAATCCGTTTCGGATCACACCCTACCAGCTGAAGGTGCAGGGAGCAGGGGAAGAGGAGGAGCCGTGCTGCCTGGCACTAGCAGAACGCATCATCTCTGGATATGAAGGTGCAGGGGTTATCACCAGTTTGTTTATAGCTGTTCTTGCAACCGTTAATTTTTAATTAATATGTCAGGTTGTGAACACTCACTTTTAGAAACAAAGTGGCATATATTTTTATGATGTATTTATTTTTCTGTATGATTTTTGTATTTTTTTTTGCTCAGCACCTCGGATTCCCATGGACAAGCGTATCTTCACTACAACCCACTCGCCTGGCTGTGTATTCCTGGAAGTTGATGACCGGTCAGTACATGCAGATACAGTAGTCCCTCGCTACTTCATGGTTCGTTTATCGTGGGTTCGCTATATCACTGATTTTCAAAGTTTGAATGGACATGACACAATCAGCTGATTGATGGATGAGCCATGTTTTGTTTATTTAAAATAAATTATTTTACATGATTTTGCACCGTGTGTGCAGCCCACAAGTGCAGCTGATCAGCTGATCTCCTTCTCTGCCACATGCACACATTTCTCCTGCTGCATCGGCTTTGTGAAGGGTTAACCTTTGTCCAGATGCACCGATCGACTTTTGTCTTCCAACTTAAAATTCAAAATATGTCACATTGTAAAAATGATCATATCATAAAATATAAAAGTGTTAAAATTTATTTTTAATTATTTTAGAACTTCTATGTTCAGTTGTTTCAGTGTATTTGATCAAGAAGTACATTTGTGCTCCGTGCTGCAGAGCTGAAGCGGTGTGACATCTCTTTGATGTCCTGCTGCACTTCTCTTCTCTACAATTTAAATTGAAATACTGTCATATTTTAAATAAACAATTCATGCTTTATGGATTGTTTATTTAAAATGTTACAGTATTTAAATTTAAATTGTTTATTTAAGGAAGGAGATTGGGAGCAACAGGTGATGAGTGTGATTGCAGCCTGGCACATGTCATGACAAAGTTTCCTAAACTTGAGCTGAACTTGAACTTGGACAACTGTATCCCTACGTCATGGTTTTTCACTTATCGCGGGTGGGTGTGGTCCCAAATGCGATAAACGAGGGACTGCTGTGATGCAGAAATTATATCATGCGTTGATACATGAGCTGATCTGATGGTTATTTTCCACAGGGCTGTGCCTTTACTGGGATACCTTCCTCAGGACCTGATTGGCACATCGTTGCTGACCTGCATCCACCCAGAGGACCGTCCCCTCATGCTGTCCATGCATAAGAAAGGTGAGCGGTTTGGGGGCGGAGTTAAGAAATAATTCAGTCTGTGTGTAAAATGAAAATAAAACGTAATGCAACAATTTGTAAATCATTTAAAAGTTATGTGAAAATGAAAATAGTGCAAAGATAAAGTAAAAAAAAAAACTTGAAACTCAAGATTTATTTGGTTATTTATTTTAAATTTATAGTTACACTCAGTGGTTTTTCATTGACTCCACTTTCAAAAGTCGTACTACGTTTTTACTGCAGAATTTATAGTTTTTAAATCAGTGCTCTGATTATTTTTTATTTGTCTTTGTGCTATTTTAAGTAAATACAGGGTTTAAATCATTCCCAAAGGAATGCATCCTGTTTACATTTACTGTACATTTTACAGTGATTTAGTTCTTCTTATAAATAGTTTTGTGTTGTTATCATATCTGGTGAGAAGTTGGTGTTTATGTTTTTTGTCTTCTACAGTGTTAAAATATGCTGGCCAGCCTCCGTTTGAGCACTCTCCGGTGCGTCTGCGCTGTCAGAACGGAAACTACGTCACCTTGGACACCAGCTGGTCCAGCTTCATTAACCCTTGGAGCCGAAAGGTGGCCTTCATTATCGGACGGCACAAAGTCAGAACGTACGTACGGTGACACAAAGACATTTGATTGAATTAGATTTATTTTTAATTTGACAGTTTACTTTGAAAGTGATTAACACAATTATTTATTTATTTATAAGAAAAAATGTATTTAGTCGTTTAAATAAAACAACAATGCTGTTGTTTGCAGGAGTCCTCTGAATGAGGATGTGTTTGCCGCTCAGACGAATGAAGACGTTCCAGTCACTTACGAAGAAATTAAATATCTTCAAGCAAAAATCCATAAGCTTTTCCTGCAGGTGATTATTTCTTTAGCTGAAAAAGACGCATACACGTTTACCACTACAGGTAATAAAAAGTGAAAGAAGAAAAGTGCAGCAGTCGTGTTGATTCATGCAGATGTTTATTAAAGATTTGTTCAAACTCTGTTATTTGTTAAGAGATGACATTTGTGGCAGTTCACACCAGTGTTCTTCACTGCATTCACTTCTTGTGTCTTTTGTCCACAGCCGGTCCACAACAATGGCTCCAGCGGTTACGGTAGTTTGGGGAGTAACGGCTCTCATGAGCACTACATCAGCTTTACCTCATCGAGTGACAGCAGTGGTAATCTGTGGGAGGACTCGCACCGGGAGCCGGTGAGACATCCCAGTCAAAGGACATGCCAGGTGTGCATCTCTACTCTACTGCAAATGTTACTCTTCCTGAGATGTTGTGTGTGATTGTAGATGACACTGCAGCAGATATGTGCTGATGTTAACCGAGCACAGGCTTGGGGCCGACAGATGTGTCCAGATTCCAGTCAAAAAAATACTTCTGGCAAACCCACCACAGGTAAAGCAGTCCCAAAGATACTGAAAGTAAGAAAACATCTTCTAGGTTGCCAAACTTGATATTTGCTGAAATGTGTTTTTATTTCTGCAGTACCTCAGCCCACCTCAGCCTCCAACCTCGAGACCAGAGGGAACGGTGACAGCAGGAACCAAACACACATCCCCTCCTATCAGCAAATCAACTGTGTGGACAATATCATCAGGTGTGAAGAAACAGCTTCATCCTGATGCTTCACATGTTTTAACTAGGGGTGTAACGGTACGCTAAAATCACATTTCGGTTCGGTTCAGCTTCAAGGAGTGCTCGGTTCGGTTAATTTTCGGTACAAAAAAGGCCAAAATAAAGACTTACAAAACGTTTATTTTGGAAAATATGCAAAGGAAACAATACATTTGTATAAAAATAAATAAAAGCAACGCATTTGGATGATATTTTAAATAAATGACACTCTTTACAATAAATAAACTACCGGTATACTAATAATGATAAAAATCTTAATAAATACAATAACAGTCTAAACCAGCCACTAGGGAGCACAAGCCAGTGTATCTCTTGTGCCGGTCCCAAGCCCGGGTAAATGGTGAGGGTTGTGTCAGGAATGGCATCCGATGTAAAACACTTTTGCCAAAACCATAATGCGAGTTCATCAAAGCGAAACCATACCGGATCGGTCGAGGCCCGGGTTAACAACGACCGCCACCGGTGCTGTTGACAAACACGGTGCCTGCGGAAATTGTGCTTGTTAGTCGAAGACCCAGAGGAGGGAAACGTGTCAGGAGACAGAGGGAGAAGAGGAAAGTGAAGAATGTAGGACTGAGGGTTGCAACTCTGAATGTGGGGACAATGACAGGCAAAGGTAGAGAGCTGGCTGACATGATGCAGAGAAGAAAGGTAGATGTTTTATGTGTCCAAGAAACCAAGTGGAAGGGCTGCAAGGCTCGCAGCATTGGAGCAGGGTTCAAACTGTTTTACCATGGTGTGGATAGAAAGAGAAATGGAGTGGGGTGGTCCTGAAGGAGGAGCTGACAAAGAACGTAGTAGAGGTGAAGAGAGTGTCAGATAGGGTGATGTGCCTGAAGGTAGAAGTAGAAGGTCTGATGCTAAACATAGTCAGTGGTTATGCTCCACAGGTTGGATGTGATGGGGAGGAGAAATATACATTTTGGAAAGATCTGGATGAAGTCATAGAGTATTCCCAGGGAGGAAAGAGTGATTATTGGAGCAGACCTGAATGGACATGTTGGTGAAGGAAACAGAGATGATGAGGAAGTGATGGGTAGGTTTGGTGTCAAGGAACCAGGAAGGACAGATAGTGGTGGATTTTGCCAAGAGAATGGAAATGGCTATAGTCAATACCTATTTCCAAAAGAGGGAGGAACATAGAGTGACCTATAAGAGTGGAGGAAGGAGTACACAGGTCGATTACATTCTGTGTAGAAGAGGAAACCTGAGAGAGATTGGAGACTGTAAGGTTGTGGCAGGGGAGAGCGTGGCCAGACAGCATCGGATGGTTGTGTGTAGAATGACTGTTGTTGTGAAGAAGAGAAAAAGAGTAAAATCAGAGAAGAAGACCAAATGGTGGAAGCTAAAGAAGGAAGAATGTTGTGAGAAATTCAGAGACGAGCTGTTAAAGGCTCTGGGTGGTAAGAAAGAGCTTCCAAGTGACTGGGCTACTACAGCAACAGTAATTAGAGAGACAGGTAGGAAGGTACTTGGTGTGTCATCTGGACAGAGAATGGATGATAAGGAAACCTGGTGGTGGAATAGTGAAGTGCAGGACGCCATTCAAAGAAAGAGATTAGCCAAGAAGAAATATGACAGTGAGAGGACTGAAGAGAGGAGACAGGAATATAAGGAGATGGGACATAGAGCAAAGAGGGAAGTAGCTAAGGCAAAGCAGAGGGCGTACAATGAGTTGTATGGGAGACTGGACACTAAAGAGGGCGAGAAGGACTTGTACCGATTGGCAAGACAGAGGGATCAGGCTGGAAAGGATGTGCAGCAGGTTAGGCTTATTAAAGATGGGAATGGTAATGTTCTAACAAGTGAGGAGAGTGTGATGGGAAGATGGAAGGATTACTTTGAGGAGCTAATGAATGAAGAGAATGAAAGAGAAAGAAGAGTAGAGGTCATAGAAACTGTGGACCAGGAAGTGGGAAAGATTAGTGAGGGTGAAGTCCAGAAAGCTCCGAAAAGAATGAAGAAGGGGAAGGGCAGTAGGACCTGATGACATACCAGTGGAGGTTTGGAAATGTCTTGGAGAGATGGCAGTGAAGTTTTTGACTCAAATGTTCAATAGCATATTTGAGGGTGAGAAAATGCCTAAAGAATGGAGAAGAAGTGTGCTGGTTCCCATTTTTAAGAACAAGGGTGATGTACAGAGTTGTAGCAACTACAGGGGAATTAAGTTGATGAGCCACACGATGAAGATCTGGGAGAGAGTTGTGGAAGGAAGGCTTAGACAAGAGGTGACTATCTGTGAGCAGCAGTATGGTTTCATGCCAAGAAAGAGCACCACAGATGCCATCTTTGCTTTGAGGATGTTGATAGAGAAGTACAGAGAGGGTCAGAAAGAACTCCATTGTGTGTTTGTGGATTTAGAAAAAGCATATGACAGGGTGCCAAGAGAGGAGGTGTGGTATTGCATGAGGAAATCTGGAGTGGCAGAAAAGTATGTTAGACTGGTACAGGACATGTATGAGGACAGCAGGACAGTGGTGAGATGTGCTAGCAGTGAGATAGCTTCAAGGTGGAGGTGGGATGCATCAAGGATCAGCTCTGAGCCCCTTCTTGTTTGCTCTGGTGATGGATCGACTAACAGATGAGGTCAGGCAGGAATCCCCATGGACTATGATGTTTGCAGATGACATTGTGATATGTGGTGAGAACAGGGAACAGGTGGAAGAGAACTTGGAGAGGTGGAGGTATGCACTTGAAAGAAGAGGAATGAAAGTCAGCCGTAGTAAGACAGAGTACATGTGTGTGAATGAGAGGGAGGCCAGTGGAACAGTGAGGCTACAAGGAGCAGAGGTCACAAAGGTGCAGGACTTCAAGTACTTGGGGTCCACTGTCCAGGAAAATGGGGAATGTGGTAAAGAGGTGAAAAAGAGAGTCCAGGCAGGATGGAGTGGATGGAGAAAAGTTTCAGGAGTGATTTGTGACAAAAAGGTGTCAGCAAAGGTCAAAGGAAAAGTTTACAAGACAGTGGTGAGACCAGCTATGTTGTATGGTCTGGAGACAGTGTCATTGACAAAAAGACAGGAGAAAGAACTGGAAGTAGCAGAAATGAAGATGCTGAGGTTCTCCTTAGGAGTGACAAGGATGGATAAGATCAGGAATGAGATCATCAGAGGTACAGCACATGTTGAACAACTGGGAGATAAAGTTAGGGAGGCCAGACTGAGATGGTTTGGACATGTCCAGAGGAGGGACAGTGGGTATATTGGTAGAAGGATGTTAGAAATGCAGCTGCCAGGAAAAAGACAAAGAGGGAGGCCAAAGAGGAGATATATGGATGCAGTTAGAGAGGACATGAAGGTAGTTGGAGTGAGGACAGAGGATGCAGAGGACAGAGTGAGGTGGAGGAGGATGACTCGCTGTGGCAACCCCTGAAAAGGGAAAAGCCCAAAGAAGAAGTCAGAACGAGAACAATAAGTAGCAACAGACCGTTTACAATCTAATCAAGTATTAAGATTTTGTTCAAAAAGACCAAGTTGTCTACATATTCTGCCAAAAGCACAGATCTAGTTGCAGTGAATATCTCCAGCGGTGGAGAAAACCGCTCACTAACAACAGTAGTAGGAAAAGGGGTAGAGCTTTGCTAATTTTGCAGTGTGGCTGTATTTGGCCTCATTATTCACAATCTCTTCTTGGACCTGCTCCCACAGGTGGGACAGGTCCCTGGAAAAGTTCAGAGTTCAGTCGTCACAGACTTCTTAGCTGCAGGTGATCTCTGGTGGATTTCCCTGAAAGGGAGAAGACTCAGCTGCTATATCTGTCCCAGACTGGAAATAAAACACAAAGAGGTTTAAAAAAATGAGTCAATAAGATTATAATTTTAAACTAAAAAAAGTTGATTAGATAATAAGAATAATAAAATAACAACACCTCCTCTTGAACGATCATCATTTGTTATGAAGTGGTTGAATCTCTCGGTCATCATCATGGTAGAGCTTTACTGTAATCTGTTCCAGGGCTTGTTGACAATATCAGTTTTAGCTTTTTCATAAAGTGCTGAACTTTTTGGCTGAAGTGTTGACATGATGGATGTTGTAGCAAGGCTCAATAACTAAAGCTGGCGCATCAACAGCATTCAGACATGGATACGTACATAGATTTAAAAATTCCTATAGCTTGTGTAATTGCTTTGGACCGATCTGAATTACCTGATAAAGGTTGTTTAAATGCTGCTGTTATCGGCCTTTGCCCCAACTGTAGAAGAGACGTTCACATTCAGCTGACGTCGTTTCAAGTGCGTTAGATGTGTTGCTTGCGGCAGATCCAGTCTTCGTGAAACAACGTTGTAGGGGAACACAACCTCAGAAAGAGAACGCCTCATCTCAGAAAACAGTTCACCTCATCTTAAACAAACATCATTCCTGTGTTTTATGTTTGAAACTGTTAAAAATAAGATTCTTACATTCCCTTGGGAATGAACAGACACATTTTATTCATTGTCTTAGCTCACAAACTTTTTAGGTTGCCAATGTAATGTAAAATTTGTCACTGTGTTAACCTCACTGCCAATATGAACTAATTTCCCATTAAACGGACAGCTCATTTTAATGAACTTTTGTTAAACTTACCTTGGAGTTTTGAAACATCCGAACTCGCTATCGAAAAGGAGTATTTCTCCCAGACTCGTTCCCATGAATATAACACCATAATAACTCTTTGTTTAATGACATCCCTTTTCAGGAGATCAACAGCAACACCTGTTTAAACATTGCATGTTTTAAATTTAATCCTAAAAATATAATATGCTGAATACCCTGATGCATGCTCAATAATCCAGGTAGAAAAATCTAAAAAAAAGCTAAGTCTGGTCCTCTGGACATTCAAAAACAAAACAAAACAAAAAACTAGAAACGTTTCGTCTTTCGTCCGAAAGACTTCCTCAGTCTGAGATGCTGTATTCAGCTCAGTCTTTAAAATGCTGAATGTTTTTTCATGAAAATGTGTTTTAAGTAATCTTTCTTTAAGCTAATACTGTACATTTGTCTTGTTTTCTGGTTAAAAAGAAAAACTTTTAAGGCAGAGACAGGACGTTAGATTTATAAAAGCAAGCCTAAAGTTAGAACCACCCCTCCCGAGGTGGATCAGTCTTATCTGTTTTCTACACAAGCAGTAAGTTTGACTTTTAGACACACACTTCGAAGAGGCTCCGATGTCTACACACTTCACTGGAGCTTTTGAGAAAAAAACTCAACAGAGACACACTTCACATAGAACCGACAGAGAAGAAGAAACTCCAGAGACTCTGCACTGGAACTCAGAGCGAGAAGAAACTCACTTCTGCACTTGACCTCAGAGAGGATAGAGAAGAACCTTCAGCAAATGCTTTTTGAACAAATGAGGAGCATCCTTTCTGCAGACGTCAGAGAAAGATACAGAACCAGGCTGGCTTTGTCTCGAGAGCTGTGCCAGGCAACCATCACACCGCAAAGTGGTAAATCCCAGCTGACTACCATGGATCTTGGTCCCTCTAACCGATGACAGGTGAACTCAGTCACCAGAGCATCTGAGGCTGGTACCATTTTGCAGCTGTCTGAACCATGCTCTGACCATCTACATCCTGGTAGGAGAGAGACTTTTCAATGCCTTTCTGGTGACCCTACATCACAATAAACTTATCAGACGAACTTAGCTCATCTTAGATACAATTTTAACTACTTCATAAACAGAAACCAGTCCAAAGTCTGCCTTTTAAGTTTAACTGATTCATCATCATGTGATGTTCAGTTAACATTTGTCATGTACAGTATAAGTAATAATAATAATAATAATGAATTCAATTTATAACGCACTTTTCATTAATGAAAATCTCAAAGTGCTACACGGTGCAACAGAAATTAAATGTCAATAAAACAAGTAATAAAACAAGTAAAATCAATAACAGTATCAACTAAGATCAAAAGTAGAATCATGAGGAGGCAGAGTATGCTCGGTTGAAAAGAAAGGTCTTCAAGCCGCTCTTAAAGTCAACCACAGACTGTGGGACCCTCAGACAGTCAGGAAGAGAGTTCCACAGGCGGGGGGCAGCCACACTGAAAGCCCGGTCTCCCATGGTCCTTAATTTGGTTCTCGGAATGTGAAGGAGATTACTGTTCTGTGACCGCAGCGACCGGGTGGATGAGTGTGGAATAAGAATATCCTTCAGATAATCTGGTGAAGCTCCATGTAAGCATTGATGTGTAATGAGAGCAGTTTTGTACTGAATTCTGTAGGCGACAGGAAGCCAATGAAGGTTATGAAGAATGGGCGTAATATGTTCAAATTTACGAACTCGCAACAAGATCCTTGCAGCACTGTTTTGAATATATTGAAGTTTCTGAAGGTTTTTGCCAGGGATTCCAATAAACAGGGAGTTGCAGTAGTCGAGCCTGGAGGAGACAAAAGCATGGACGAGCTTCTCAGCATCGGAAAAAGTTAGGGATGGGCGAAGTCTAGAGATGTTTCGAAGATGGAAGAAGCAAGTTTTAAACAGAAGCTTAATGTGATTTTCAAATGTAAGATTGGAGTCCATTTTTATTCCAAGATTAGTAACAGAGGTGGAGAGGGGGATGTCTTGTCCAGAAAAGGAAAGTGTTGTTATAGTAGATGTCTGTACCTGGTGAGGGGTGCCAATCAGTATGGCCTCGGTCTTGGAGCAGTTTAATTGAAGAAAGTTCTGATTCATCCATGCCCTAATTGCCTCCAGGCAGGCAGAGAGGGCAGTGAGTGAAGATGGAGATGACAAGGTGGAAGATGAGGATGCTCCAGTCCTGATGTAAAGCTGTGTATCGTCGGCATAACAGTGAAAAGAAATGTTGAACTGATTAATAATTTGACCTAAAGGCAGCATGTAAAGGGAAAACAACAGGGGCCCCAGAACCGACCCCTGAGGGACACCACAGGAGACAGAGACTGTCTGGGACGTGGCGTTGCCAAGACTAACACATTCCAGCCTATTGGAGAGGAAAGATTTAAACCAGTCCAGGACGGTGTCACAGAGACCGACCTCCACATGAAGACGGTGGAGGAGGATACTATGGTCCACAGTGTCGAAGGCTGCAGTGAGGTCAAGGAGGACAAGGATGGAGGGAGAGCCAGTGTCAGCAGCCAAGAGGACATCATTAGTAACTCTCAGCAGTGCAGTCTCAGTACTGTGAGCTGCCCTGAATCCAGACTGGAACTTCTCATACAGGGAGTGTTGTTGTAAGTGATCCTGCAGCTGAGCAGCAACTGCTTTTTCCAGCACTTTAGACAGAAAAGGGAGGTGTGAAATTGGGCGGTAATTAGAAAAAATGTCGGGATCCAAATTAGATTTTTTCAGAAGAGGCCTAATGATGGCAGTTTTTAGAGGCAGTGGAACATGACCAGATTGAAGAGACTGATTTATTATTTGAGTGATAAGTGGGCCTATTGCAGAGTGATTGGATTTTATGAGAGACGAGGGGAAAGGATCCAGGGCGCAGGATGAAGGCTTCATTTTCTTGATGATGGCCTCCACCTCACTCTGAACAACTTCGTCAAAGCTGTTAAGGGTCCCAGAATGCAGACGGGTAGATGGCACACTGAGAACAGGGAGGTTGTGGAGCTGAGATCTGATAGTGTCAATTTTGGTTTTAAAAGATGAAAGAAACAGCTCGCATTTTTGAGCAGAGTCCTCAAGAGTTTGTTTAATGGGATTAAGCAGACGAGTTATTGTGGAGAAGAGCTGTTTAGAGTTTCCAGGGCAGGTGTTGATGATGTTAGAATAATATTTGGAGCGTGCTTCTTTAAGAGAATAGGCGTACGCTTTCTGATGTTCTTTGTACGCCTGCTTATGTACCGAGAGACCAGATGATTTTAGACGTCTCTCGATAGCACGGCCAGTTGCCTTCATCTTGCGCAGCTCATCAGTGTACCAAGGGGCTGAACGGGAGAAAGACACCAGTCTTGTTTTCAAGGGAGCATGTAGGTCCAGGAGCTCCCGAAGAGATTGGTTGTAGTAATCCACAGAGTCATCTGCAGAAGGATGATTGACCGTGGTCAGGGTGTGAAGATCAGCAGACAGAACATCAAGGGAAATGTTTTTAAGGTCACGGAACTGGATGGGTCGTTTTGGGTTTGAAGCAGGCGAAGATGAAGGCACTTCCAGGGAGATGACCCTGTGGTCTGAGACACCCAGGTCATATACAGATAAATTATTGATGAGTACAGTGTCAGTAATCACCAAATCCAGAGTATGCCCCCTGCTGTGCGTAGGGGCGTCAACATGTTGAGTGAGATTAAGAGAGTCCAAAAGAGACTTAAAATCTGTTGCCAGAGGTGAAGAGGAATTGTCCACGTGGATATTCAAGTCGCCAAGAAAAATAGTCTTCACAGGGGAGGTGCAGAAAAAAGTGAGGAGGTCATGTATCTCTGAGTTAAATGAAACATGCGGTTTGGGAGGTCTATAAATTAATATAACATTCATCAGGAGTGGGGCTTTGAAGCTGAAAGCCAGACATTCAAAAGAAGAAAAATCCTGAGAAACCAGATGCGACAGCCTTAAACTACTGCGGTAGATTACAGCCAGACCACCACCGCGGCCAGTGCTGCGGGCTCTCTGCAGATAGCTGTATCCAGATGGGCAAGCTTCATTTAAAGAACTGTACACATCCGGTTTAAGTTTCACAATATATATCACAGATTATTTATTTTTATACTAAAAGGCATAAAATCAACTGAATTTGTGATTATTTGGCATATCTGTGTGTATTAAACTGATTTGATGCCCTTTAAATACGAGAAAAGAACTCACTACATTAATTTGGGGTAAATAGAGACAGATTTTTTCCTATCTAAGAGAGAGGTGGTGCCCAAACAATGATGTTATTTGCATAATGCATGCATATCTTATGAGCTTAACTCATAACTGATAATTAACAATATATTTACAGCCCCCATATCGCTACAACGTCGACACACAGCTTTGGATTTGTTCACGTCTTTTAATAAGAAAGCCATATTGTTCCAAAACAGGAGACCACAACAAGATGCTAGAATGCTAATGCTGCGCGTGCTGCGAGACTATAGCGCCGTGCTGAAACACGCTTAGGAAATTTAGTTCCGCGGCGCATAATCTGTTGTTAATAAAATTTAATGCGTGAAAAAAAATAACCGAAACGGTTCGCACGTGGACCGAACCGAACATGTATCAAAACGGTTCAATACATCCACGTGTACCGTTACACTCCTAGTTTTTACCCATTAAAGCGCTCAGTTCCTGCAGGCCTATGACATTTTATGGATTGTTGCGTGATGATCTAGATACTTGGAGGGTTGCGCAGGTCAAGTCCTAAAGCGGAAGAGCGAGTCTCGTTCCTTGGCCACCTCTTCATCCTCATCCTCTACTTCAGAAGACGACAAACCCGCAGGTGCCGCTGACATGGCTCAAACCAGTTCAGAAGGTAAAAGCATGCAGAGCACGTCTCAGATGTGTTCAGAACAAGTTCAGGGTCTTAACATATTTTCACCTCAATTTCCAGTGGTTATTTTGGACAGTGAGGTGTCAGTGGGCCCTACAGCTGCAGCAGTTGTCGGGGCATCTCTGACGGACATCACCATGTCCTCTAAGGCCGTGAGTGTTGTCTCGGTCACTAGCCAGTGTTCGTACAGCAGCACCTTCGTCCATGTGCCTCAACCCGAGTCAGGTATAAATAAACGTGTATGAGGGAATCGGCTCATGGAAGCTGCTGAGATCGTCTTGTGCAACTGTTTTAGTAAATGTCACATTTAAATGAACTATAAATAATGAAAGGTTGTGAACTAAGTTTAAATGTAAACTGTCTGTTGTCCGTATATTGGATTTGTGTGATTTGTAAAGTTTTTATCACACTTTAATCCGTTTGAACGCTACTGAATACTTTTCCTCTGATTTTCTTCAGAGGCCACAGCACCAGAAGACGCCCCGATGGACAGCGAGCCTGCCAACGTTGCTGTGACCTCTGTTCGTCCGGTCCCAAGCCCTGCCACAGAGGAAAGAAGATTTATAGGTCTCACCAAGGAGGTGCTGTCAGCTCACACCCAGAAAGAGGAACAACGATATGTGGATCGATTCCGTCATCGCATCCTTCAAAGTCCTTACAGCTCCTATCTGCAGCTGGAAAATAGCTCAATGACCCACTCCTACCACCCAGGTCTGTGTATTTGTGCAGCTTTTTTTTTAAAGTAAAGTGACATTTTTTATTTGACTTGGGTTTTTGTTTTATTGTGGCTGTCCCACTGTAGGGGACCACCTTCGCCCAGTAAGTGCTGGAGGTTGGAATCGCTCCCGAAGAGGAAAGCTCAGACACAAGCGACTCAAACCCCAGGGTTCCTCAGACAGCTATGCTTCACCAGCTGCGCCCCCATATCGGGTTCCTGACTCCTCCTGGCCCTCCTCAGAGTCCTCGCACCCCCACATGGCAGAAGCACACTGCCGAACAACCCCGCTCCAGGTCCCATTCTTCCCTGTCATGGGAAGGCCTGGCACTGAGCAGCTGCCCCCACCCCAGCAGCTGTCTGGAGCAACTCCTGCAGCATTGCAGCCTCCAGACCAGCTCAGCTACAACTTCAACATCATGCAGTGGGGTCAGAGCCCACAACCAGTTCAAATGGAGCCCCCGCAGAATGTCCAGAACGTTTACAACTTAAATACGATGACTTCAGCTCAGAGTGTTAACCCTTACGTGGCTCCTGTCATGGCCGTCATCCTACCCAACTATCCAACTTTCACTCCAGGCATTCCCTCTATTTATCTACCACCCATTTCCTCCGCAGTACCCCAGGCACCCAACATTATGACAGGGTTTGCACCTGACAGTGCCTCTTTTGTTCAGCCTCACTTCCAAGCCCAGCCGACCCCCCACACTCAGACTTCACCCGGCCTTCTGTGCTCACAGAGAGCTAGCTCTGTCGGGGAAGAAGAAGAAGAAGCTGAGCCTCGGGCTTTATTCTCCAGCTCTCGCTCAAGTTCTCCCTTACAGCTCAACTTGCTACAGGAGGAACTTCCCAAACTGGGTGAGGGGCACGGCAGCACTGGGCACAACCACTCTGAAAGCATCCATGAACATGCCACTGAGGTAAGTTTGGTTGTCTGTACCTTCATCTTGTTTCCAACACATGGGCAGTGAATGCTCCAACACTTGTTCACTGGATAAGTTGCAGGTTTTGTTCCAACTTGTAAACTTTTGTCCAGGCCGATGCTCCTTGTGAATCCAGCAATCACGATGCCCAGTCTACATCCAGTGAGCTGTTGGACCTCCTGCTGCAAGAGGATGCCAGGTCAGGAACTGGCTCTAATGCCTCGGGTTCTGGATCAGGAGAGTCTGGGTCACTGGGATCTGGTTCTGGCTCCAATGGTATCTCCACCTCACACGCAAGGAAGGAAACACACACCTACAATGTTCTTAAATAACTGAAGTAAACCTTTTCACTATGCATTAACAAAACACTTGTTTGGTGGATACAGTTTACATCACTTCTTGTCTTTATTGCAAAGATCTTTATATTTTACGTTATTAGTAAATAAAATAAAAACTATGAAACTAAATGCAAGATGGGGGGAGAGACAGTTTTACTTAATAGCAAGACGAAAATAAATTCAAAGAAATGGAAACATGCAGAGTTCTTCTTGACATCCAGGCAGCAGCAACAGCAGCAAGTACTTTGCCAGCAACGACTCGTCAGACACGTCAAGAAAAGCTCGTAAGAGTCAGGAGGCGCCGACGGAGCTCAAACGCAGTTTCGACACTCGAGTGGAGAACTCCCTGTGGAGCATGATCCAGCACACACCTGAGCATGTCATGATGACGTACCAGATACACCCCAGGTACGTACAAGCTGCATCTCTACATAAGCCTTTGCCAGGGCTTTTCCAGCTCTAATGTCTGCAGCAGCACTTGTTGTTTTTTGGAAACGGCATTCAGGCATTCGTGCAGCTTTTTGTTTCAGGACAGAGTGTGTGAGCTGTGGTCACTCAGAATAAATGACCTACCGTATTTTCCGCCATATGCTTCGCATTGCCATATAAGTTGCATCAGTCCATATTTGTCTAATAAAGTGCAAAAATCCATAAATATGTCGCCTCACTGTATACATTGCATCTATTATGCGTTGCCGCTGTCGCGTCACGTTTGCTTCACGTCACCGCTGACAACCCGTAAACGGGCCGGTGTGGTGCCAAAAGCCGATGGGCCACCAAATGGTGGCCGCGGGAGCGTGCACGGGAGGACTTTAACAAGAATTTAACAAGATTAACATTTAGAAACAATTGTTTTTTTGCTTGAAATTATAGCAAAGGTGTGTGTCAGTCTAACATTTGCTTAATAAATGTATTTTAACAGTCAAATCCGCTGTATTTAAGAAATAGTTTTATGCCTCGGTGCGCCATGAACGCGTAGAGGAAGAGAAAAGGAAGGAGGAACGCGACTTGTTTCTCCAAAAATTAACAAGAACTGCACCTAAACACTTTTTTTTGCTCCAAATTATAGCAAAAGTGTGTCTCAGTCTAACATTTGCTTAATAAATGCACTTTAATGGTCAAATTAGCTGCATTTCGCCGGGGCAGTGCAGCTTGATTGACGGTCAGTCTAAACAGCAAGCAGAACAAAGGTGGGGGACTGTGGCAGGCCGATTGAGTCATCAAAACCTGGTCAAGATTCTCAGTCATCCAGGACATGATAAATTAAAAAAAGTTCAAGAAAAAAAACAAAGTATACAGTAAAGTATAATAATAAAGTCCTGTTGTTTTTGTCTTGAACTTATTTGAATTTGTCAATATGCATACGTTTACCCATTACGATACAATAGCATGCCATACTGCTGCTACTGCTCTGCTTCCATCAAGTGGCTGAAGGTTGTACTGCTAAAAAAATAAATAAATAAAAAATTCAGTCAGAATGATTGAAAAAGGTCATTTCTCAGCCAAAAAATGGTTTGTAAATATGGGGAAAAATCCATAAATATGTTGCTTAGGCCTCCTCCCTGGGCTGCCACCTTACCGTGGTGGAGGGGTTTGAGTGTCTCAATGATCCTAGAAGCTATGCTGTCAGGGGCTTCATGCCCCTAGTAAGGTCACCCAAGGCAGACAGGCCCTAGGTAAGGGACCAGACAAAGTGCAGCCCAAAGACCCCTTATGATGAGTAAAACCAGTAGAAACGATATTCCCTCACCCAGACGTGGGTCACAGAGGCCCCACTCTGGAGCCGGGCCTGGAGGTGGGGCACGTTGGTGAGCGCCTGGTGGCCGGGCTTTTACCCATGGAGCCCGGCCGGGCACAGCCCAAAGAGGAGACGTGGGTCCCCCTTCCCATGGACTCACCACCTGTGGGAGGGGCCAAAGGGGTCGGATGCAATGTGGGATGGGTGGTGGCCATGGTCGGGGACCGTAGCGGTGTGATCCTCAGCTACAGAAGCTGGCTATTGGGACGTGGAATGTCACCTCTCTGGTGGGGAAGAAGCCTGAGCTGGTGTGTGAGGTTGAGAGGTTCCGGCTAGAAATAGTCGGACTCACCTCAACACATGGCTCTGGAACCAGTTTCCTTGAGAGGGGTTGGACACTCTTCCACTCTGGAGTTGTCCCTGGTGAGAGGCGCCGAGAAGGAGTGGGCATACTTGTTGCCCCCGTCTTGGTGCCTGTACGTTGGGGTTCACCCCGGTGAACGAGAGGGCTGCCTCCCTCTGCCTACATGTGGGGGGACAGGTTCTGACTGTTGTTTGTGCTTATGCGCCAAACGGCAGCTCAGATTACCCACCCTTTGTGGAGTCCTTGGAGGGGGTACTGAAGAGTGCGCCTCCTGGGGACTCCCTTGTTCTACTGGGGGACTTCAACGCTCACGTGGGCAATGACAGTGAGACCTGGAGGGGTGTGGTTGGGAGGAACAGTCCCCCTGATCTGAACCCGAGTGGTGTTCTGTTATTGGACTTCTGTGCTCTTCATGGATTGTCCATAACCAACACCATGTTCAAGCATAAGGGTGCCCATATGTACTCTTGGCACCAGGACACCCTAGGTCGTTGTTCGATGATCAACTTTGTTGTCGTATCATCTGATCTGCGGCCGCATGTCTTGGACACTTGGGTGAAGTGAGGGGCGGAGCTATCCACTGACCACTACCTGGTGGTGATTCAGCTCCGAAGGTGGGGGAGGATGCCGGTCAGACCTGGCAGACCCAAACGTATTGTGAGGGTCTGCTGGGAACATCTGGCAGAGTCTCATGTGAGACGGAGCTTTAACTCGCACCTCCGGGAGAGCTTTGAACACGTTCTGGGTGAGGCAGGGGACATTGAGTCCGAGTGGGCCATGTTCCATGCTTCTATTGTTGAAGCGGCTTATCAGAGTTGTGGCCGCAACGTTGTTGGTGCCTGTCGCGGCGGTAACCCTCGAACCCGGTGGTAGACACCGGCAGTGAGGGATGCTATCAGGCTGAAGAAGGAGTCCTATTGGGCCTTTTTGGCCTGTGGGACCCCGGAAGCAGCTGATGTGTACTGGCAGTCCAAGCGGCATGCGGCTCGGGTGGTCGCTGAGGCAAAAACTCGGGCATGGGAGGAGTTCAGCGAGGCCATAGAGAATGACTTCCATACGGCTTCGAGACGATTCTGGTTCACAATCCGGGGGGGGGTACGCCACCAACATTATTTATAGTGGAGGTGGTGTACTGCTGACCTAAACTCGGGATGTCGTGGGTCGGTGGGCAGAATACTTTGAAGACCTCCTCAATCCCACTGGCACATCTTCCACTGAGGAAGCGGAGCCTGGGGACTTTGGGTCGGGCTCTCCAATCTCTGGTGCTGAGGTCACCGAGGTGGTTAAAAAGCTCCTCGGTGACAGGGCCCCAGGGGTGGATGAGATTCGCCCGGAGTTCCTTAGGGCTCTGGATGTTGTGGGATTGTGTTGGCTTACACAACTCTGCAATATCGCGTGGACATCGGGGGCAGTTCCCCTGGATTGGAAGATTGGGGGGTGGTCCCCCTATTCAAAAAGGGGGCTGTAGAGTGTGTTCCAACTACAGTATATGAGGATCACACTCTTAAGCCTCCCTGGTAAGGTCTATTCAGGGGTTCTAGAGAGGAGGGTCCATTAAATAGTTGAACCTCGGATTCAGGAGGAGCAGTGTGGTTTTCGTCCTGGTCGTGGAACACTGGACCAGCTCTACACCCTCAGCAGGGTCCTGGAGGGTGCGTCGGAGTTTGCCCAACCAGTTTACATGTGCTTTGTGGACTTGGAGAAGGCATTCGACCACGTCCCTCTGGGAACCCTGTGGGGGGTACTCCGGGAGTATGGGGTACCAGGCCCTTTGATACGGGCTGTTAGGTCCCTGTACGACCGGTGTCAGAGCTTGGTCCACATTGCCGGCAGTAAGTCAGGCTTGTTTCTAGTGAGAGTTGGACTCTGCCAAGGTTGCCCTTTGTCACTGATTCTGTTCATAACTTTTATGGACATAATTTCTAGACACAGCCACGGTGTTGAGGGGATATGTTTTGGTGGCCTTAGGATCGCTTCTCTGTTTTTTGCAGATGATGTGGCATTGGCTTCATCAGGTCGTGATCTACAGCTTTCACTGGAGTGGTTTGCAGCCGAGTGTGATGTGGCCGGGATGAGGATTAGTTCCTCCAAATCCGAGGCCATGGTCTGGAACCGGAAAAGGGTAGAGTGCCCTCTCCGGGTCGGGGAGGAGGTCCTGCCCCCAAGTGGATGTTTAAGTATCTCGGGTTCTTGTTTACGAATGAGGGAAAACTGGAGCGTGAGATCGATAGGCGGATAGGTGCAGCATCCGCAGTGAAGCGGGCGCTGTACCGGTCTGTCGTGGTGAAGAGAGAGCTGAGTCAAAAGGCAAAGCTCTCAATTTACCGATCGATCTACGTTCCCACCCTCATCTATGGTCATGAGCTTTGGGTTGTGACCGAAAGAACGAGATCTCGGATACAAGCGGCTGAAATTAGTTTTCTCCGCAGGGTGTCTGGACTCTCCCTTAGAGATAGGGTGAGAAGCTCAGTCATCCGGGAGGGACTCGGAGTAGAGCCGCTGCTTCTCCACATCGAGAGGAGCCAGTTGAGGTGGCTCGGGCATCTGGTTAGGATGCCTCCTGGACGCCTCCCTGGTGAGGTGTTCCGGGCATGTCCCACCGGGAGGAGACCCAGAGGAAGACCCAGGACACGCTGGAGGGACTATGTTTCTCGGCTGGCCTGGGAACTCCTTGGGATTCCCCTGGAGGAGCTGCTCCAAGTGACTGAGGAGAGGGAAGTCTGGGCCTCCCTACTTAGGCTGCTACCCCCATGACCCGACCCCGGATAAGCAGAAGAAAATGGATGGATGGATGTTGCTTAGTTGCAGGGGATGTAAATTATACAAAAAAACTGTGACTTGTACAAAGAAAAATATTGTAGTTAATGACCAAAATAAAATAAAATAAGTCTAGTAAAACCTTGATTTGCATCTTTACCCCACCAATTTTGGTCTACAGATAATAAAAATACAACCTTTAGAAATGCGTAACATTAAACAGATTTTGCAATTAATATTAATTTGTACAGTAATGTATAGAATTAATACTTTATATAAATAATAGCACAGCTGTGTTCTGTAGTTCAGTTCTTTTGAGTTTTCTAAGCTACCTGTAATGGAAACAAGTTTCATCTTGTGTTTTGACCAGTGAGTGAACATGTTTTTCCTGGTTGCTCAGGGACCATAGTGAGGTGTTGGCAGAAGACCAAGAGAAGCTCCGAGTGCTTCAGCCCCTCCAACCCTGGTTCACACAAGAGCAGAGAGAGGAGCTGGCTGAGGTCCATCCTTGGATTAAGCAGCACACCATCCCACAGGAAATAGACACACAGGTAACGCAGAGCTCCTGAAGTTCTCATGGTTCTCTTTGTTCTGTAATGAACCCATACTGGACACGTGTTGTCTCACAGGGCTGCGTGAGCTGCAGTTCGGAACCAGCCTTGGCCCTCTTCTCACAGCCTCCTGTCTTAAACAGTTCAGCACCTGTAGAAGGCCTTCAGCAGGACTCCATCGGACCTGTGGTTAACACCTAAAGAGACATGGCACCTCAATCAGCCGTTACACAGCTCTGCAGTGAACAAGTCAGAAACCTCAACGCCTGCTATACTGTACATCACATTTGACTCATCTGGAGAAAGTGGAGCCCTGCTCTTTAGGCTAAGGGTTAATGTTCTGTACAATCAACGGGGACTAGAGCCCAGCCTAAACAAAAAAGTGGGGAAGAGACATACTGTACATGTTACTGGCATTTTCTGTTAGTCTAATGTGGCTGGATTCACCTAATTGTTGATATTATACCTCTATTGTTTAGTGTTAATAGTCTCTACATCCTTTGAGGTGTTCCACAAGGATAATTGCTACCCCTGAACACGAGCACTGCAGAAACACCTGCACTACCTGTTCTGCACAAGTGTAACTGGGTGAGGAGATGAAAACAGTTCTGCTGGCTCAGAGTGCACACAGCAGGTTCTTCTCCAGTGACACAGTGGACATATTGTAGAATCTGTGCATCGCATCAACTCCCTCAGGGACACACGGTTACAGTATAACCCACCAGAACCAAGACACGGCGGGCTAATTTTGTATTTAATCAAATGGACACTTGCTGCTCTTGCTTGTTTCTAATGTTCTGGTAAAAACTTGTGATTTGAGTGTACTTTGTTCTTTTTCCATAGCTTGATCTCTTGTCATTATTATATTGTGTTGACTTGTGGACAGCGGCAAACCACATATATTTTTGCTGGAAACAAGTCTTTGCTAAAATCCCTAAAAACTACCAGCACGCTTTACCGGTAGCCTTGTTGTGTACAGCCCCAAATTTCCACTGATCTCTTTTCTTACTGAATGAATTCCCTTTTTAGATCCAGCAGCTCTCTTTTTGACTGTGTGTGTATATATTAGAGGGAGAGCGAGGTGGAGGAACTGATTGTCATTCTGTGAATGTTGTCTTCTTGTTGTGTCGTCCGGCTGCAGGCGGGCTCGTGGGTGTGAACGAGTGGCTGTCTCCTTCCTTCAATACACCTGTCCAGCGAAACACCGACCACGTTTTCTATCATTTTTAGATCAAAAATATACAACAGAACTGTGTATTTTATAGATGATGTATTCAAGGCTGACTACAAATTGTATAAAATAAGCAATTTTTCTTGAATTCAGGGACTGTTTGTGACAAAAGAATGAATAAATGACTTGTGACCAAGTTTGTGTCTGTCAAATGCTACAAACACAGAAAAGCTTCACACAAAGTGGGACAACATTAATGCCCCATGGTGCGACCAGAAGGTGAGGAAAATGTACACAATGTTTGTTGGGACCAAATCAAACAATTAAAAAAGTTCTATTGATTAGGGGTGCAGGAAAAAAAAATCGATTTTTTTAAAAGAATCGAGATTCTTAGTCCTGGCGATTCAGAATCGATTCTAAAAGCCCCCAAATCGGAAAGAAAAAAAAATAATATATATATTTTTTTACATTAAAAACCAAAGGATAAAGAAAATAAAACCATATCTCATAGTATATGAAAGAATACATAAAATGAAAGGTGGCAGAAAGAAGAAGAAATCTGACCCGAACCAGTGACCTCCAGGACCCGATAAGGATAAAGCGGGTAAAGATGATGGATAGATGGCTTTTGTTGAAAAGATTTACCAAACAAATCTTTTAAACAAAATCCATCCATACACATTTGAAACATGGATGAATGCAATATGATTTTGCAGTCTATTTTATTTTGAGTTAAATGTTTATGCAATACAGTAGGCTGAAATCTTTGTTTACGTTTGTATTTTGAATTATTTGTGATGGACTGGAGACATGTCCAGGGTGTCCCCTGCCTCTCGCACAGTGACTGCTGGATATAGGCACCAGTGACCTCCGGGACCCGATTAAAGCTGCTGCATTCTATTCATATACCCATCTGCTCACAATTCAGGCTGCTGTATTTATACTGTATTATTTGACATTATTAATGTTTGCTACAAGCATACATTATTGTTTTAAATAAATGTTTTATTTGTTTACATTATTGTTTAATCTTTTCATGATTTCAATTGAAAATTGTTTCAGAATCGAAAATCGTCTCAGAATCGAAAATCAATTCTGAATCAAAAATCGATCCTGGAATGAAAATCGTTTTAGAATCGAAAATCGATTTTTAATCGAATCGGTGCATCAAAAATCTGAATCGATTCTCCAGACACAGAGATTTGCACCCCTACTATTGATTTTCTATTCAATTCAGTTTGTTTATATAAATGACAATTAAAGAAATTAGGTCAATTTGTCCTCCAGTAGTCTAAAGTATATATCAGCACAACAAGCCAACCCTATAAGATTTATCAAAAAGGAAAATCTTGAGCCCAGTCTTAAACTGGACAATGTGTCAGCCTCACGGACAGAAACTGGAAGTTGGTTCCACAAGAGAGGAGCCTGAGAACTGAAAGATCTTCCTCCCATTCTGCTTTTGAAAACTCTAGGAACCACAAGTAAACCTGCAGTCTGAGAGTGAAGTGCTCTGTTAGGAAAATATTGGACAATAAGATCTGTAATATAAGATGGAGCTAGGTTGTTGAGGGCTTTGTAGGTTGGATGTAAGATTTTGAATTCAGTTCTGGACTTGACAGGGAGCCAATGGAGAGAAGCTAAAACTGGAGAGGATGATCTTTTCCCCTAACTCCAGTAATGACTCTGGCAGCAGCATTTTGGATCAACTGAATAATTTTAAAGATATTTTCTATATTTGTCTTTCACAAACGCCACAGACTAGATTATGAACTGAACACTTTATTGTATTAAAGTGCAGCAGAAACACGGGTATTAACTTTATATGACACAAAACTGAACTAAGCAAAAGCTACAAAATGTAGAAAGTTAAGTTGAATGAATAAAAACTGCTCATGCTGGTTTTGTCACACTAGGGGGAGCCATGACTACTGGAACATGGCAGCTGAAACTAAAGTACTATACTGTATCTGAAAACACAAGAATCAGTAGTATTTACAAACTAACATAAATCCCACAATTGGTTAATTGTAACTCAACTTCAATGTTCCAGTTTTTGCCAAAAAAAAATAACACATTCTCACTGAAGACTGAAAGAAAAAACATTCAACATCAATAAAAGAACAGCTGTTTAAAAAAACGAGTTGTTTTCTGTCCACAATCATTTTAACAGTAACCTCCTTCATTGTTTTAGGTTAAAAACAGTGAGTGATTAAAAACAGGCTCGTATCCTCCTTTAAAAAGTGTAATAGTTAGAAATTAATCTGTTAAAAATTACTTTGCACATAAACTGTGAAGCTTCAGTCCAACCAAAATGAAAGGTTGGATCAAGAAGAACAAATGGAAACAGAAGCATAAGAGGATTCAAGCTGGAATAACAGGAAAGTCAAACGTATTCAAACGTCTGCATATTTGTCCCTCATCCAGGGCCTGAGTCACACTCAGCTCCGGTCACTGTCTCAGTTTTATAGAACTGATGTCTCTTAAAAAGGACATTTATTTTTAATCTAACAATGATTTTTACAACATAAGACCTCGTCATGAATTTAAAAAAGCAAAGCACTTTTGCAGCATTAGTTTCCCTCTGTAGTGCCAGGACAGAAGGTATTGTGGACCTGTTTCGTTTGGAGCACAGCCCCTGGACCAGCCGGGGACTCCGATTTCACTTCTGTTGCGTTTGTCTCTCACTTGGAAAACTTCTGCATCTCTGCAAGGAGCGTAGACAAACAAAGGCTGAAGTTCAAGAAGGAAAAATATGAGACAAACCGTGAATGTTGATTTTGCATCCGCACATACCTTTGTCAAGATCAACGAGCTTCGGCTGAGCGTTCATATGGGCGTTTTCCTTCAGCAGGTTGTTCTTGTAGTCTAAACACAGGAAAAAGGCCACCGAGATGATGAGCATCTGCTAAGGCCTCATCTTGTTCACACAATTACCGTATTTTCCTGAATATAGGTCGCACCGGAATGTCGCATTGTCCAATTCTTGCCAAAAAATTGGGAAAATCCATATACGGGTCGCACCTGAATATAGGTCGCACCTATAAATATTTGTTAGCTGAATATATATGTTAGTGTGTCTCTGTTTAATTTTTGTTAATAAATGATTACAAATCAGCTTATTTTAGAACGTTAGCGGCCAAAAGTGATAAAAAGCCATAAATAGGTCGCACCTAAATATAGGTCGCAGGGCATGCAAAACAGACAAAAAGCCGTGACCTATATTCCGAAAAATACGGTACTGCTGCAGACAAGCAGGACAAAATAAAAAGCTAACTTACCTAATCTTAGCTCCTCTTGATTGCACACATTCACCTCCCTGACATCTGTCTCATACTCCTCTGACCTGCTGCCACTTCTGTTGAACCTGTCATGGGGAGAAATTACACTTACATGAAAAATAAAGGCTAAAACGGTAATTAGAGCCATAAAAACTCTATATACCACTCTGCTGCTTCTGCAGGATTTAAGAAGAGGAAAATGCAGCTGTTTGATTCTGTTTTTTTTCTTCCTTTGACCTCAAATTATTTTATGCCAGATTAGCTCAAACCTGAAGCCTCAGGATTATGAGACTGTAGAGCATTTTTCGTCCGTAAACCAACATATTTCAGAGTCAATGTGAGGCCATCTGTCTGACAGCTGATTTTGGCCCAAACTGGTTCAAAAACCAAGACGATGATCCACATATGAGCAAAATGGCTGAAAAAGAATCAAAGTGTTGCAGAGGTCCAGTCCAAACACAACCAGACTGAAATGCTGTGGAGGAACCTTAACAGGACCGTGCAGACATGAATGTCTTCAAGCTTTTGTTTGATGTGGATTATTTTCTTTCTCCGTGGGATTAGTAGGACTTAATAAATTAAATAACTAGACTCTGTCATGGAGGTACAGGAAGTAGTTTTAGAAAGAAAGAAAAAGGTGTCATCATATGAGGACAGTAGGTTTATTTTTGCATTTTATATTATCCTTTACAAAACCACAAGGTCCCAATACCTCTAAAAACAAAATTTCAGCTTTATATGATAAGCAGTTCTCTAAAAAGGACCCAGGGTCTCAGGAGTTTAAAGAAATGAAGCAATGTTGTAAAGAAGAGTGCAGGGCCAAAACAATGTAAAAGACTCGTAAAGCCCTACAGAACCCCTGGACTGAGGAACAGCTTCTACCCTGAAGCTGTTAAGATGCTGCTGATTATCCATGCTGCTGATCTCATGCTGCTGATTATTTCATGTTGCTATATTCATTTGTACTCAACTGCTCAGACAGACTCATGTTCGTGCTGCTGTTGTTCGGCGGATTGTTTTGCACCATTACGTGTTTCTTGGTTTTTATATTAGATCCTTATTACTGTTTCTTTTTACAATTTATATTTTTGCTATTGTTGGCTGTAACTGGGACCCTGTGTACACAATTTCATCCCACCTGATGTACCACATGTGATGCGAATGATAAAAAAAGTCAACTTCAACTTGAAAATAAATAAATAAATGCTGACAGTCCATGTTACAAAAGGAAGTTCTGCAGCCATTTGAATCATGGAGTAAACAGTTTTTCACACATCATTTGCATTAAAAAAAAAATATTGACAAGGTGGGACCTACTGTGTGTTTTTATTCATTTATAGTCAAAATTAAATAATTTTAGAACCTGGTTCAGACTAGATCATTGTTACCCTGCAAAACGTCCAGTCTTTTTTCCCATAACTGCTCATGTAAATGGTAAATGGACTGTATACAGCTCCTTTCTATCTTATCAAGACACTCAAAGCTCTTTACAACTAAACCTGTGCCCTCATTTACCCATTCATACATCACTATTATATCTACAGAGACTAATCAGTGCTTTATCTCATTCATACACCGATGGGACACACATCAGAGGCAATGATGGGTTCAACGTAGACCTATCACGATAATAAATTCTGCTGGGCGATTAATTGTCTCTGAAATTATTGCGATAATCAATAATATTGTTTGAAATTTGACAATAATTAGTAGTTATTGTCAATTTTAAGAAGAAATATTGGTTAATTTGTTTTAGTACCTTTTTTGACCATCGGATGGCAGTACAAGACTGTCTGAACCGAAGGATGGATAGTGAGGGAGCGAGCAGCGCATCTCTTTAAGAAAAAAGGAGGGAGGCCTCTTGACGTGACATGGGCTGTCTCTCCTTCCCTTTTTTCGGTTCTCAAGATGGCATACGCTCGGTGTGGTTTGAGCTCTTTAGCATGAGCATTTTTCACACAAAGCTTTGAATTAAAAAATCAGTAAACAAGTTCTCAGCTGCTTTTTGCAGGAAAAAAAAAACTTTTTACACGAAGGCACTGGATTCAACCATGAATTTTGGAGCTTCGACCAGACAGAGGTTTTTTCCCGAGGTCGACCTGTTAGCTTAGCTTCTCAGCTTAGCTGCTTTCAATGATTCAAAAACGTGATTTTTGACAGTTAAAACTGATTTTAAAGAGAACAAGAGAAAGGGAGGGGTCAGTGAAGAGCACCGGATTTGAGCCTTTTGCCATCCAGTGTCTTCAGTAGAAAGAGAGACATGAAGAAACGATCAATCAATCAATCAATCAATCACCTTTATTTAACCAGGTAGAGCCCATTGAGATCGAGATCTCTTTTACAAGGGTGACCTGGTCAAGTGGTCAGCAGCACACGTCACATTGGCAATAGGCATTTGCACTTATCAAAAAGAAAATAAAGAAAACTACAATCACAGTAAACAGATGTTGACAGTTCAAAACCAACAGGATATGACAGATTTCTATATACATTATATACAAAACAAGCAGACAAAAAAAACCAACAATGACATGTATATTGGATAAGTAGTGGTTAGAAACATCTGCAATGGTCAAGTTTCTTGATGACATTTTCTACTACGGTTGACATAAAGGATCCAGGAGAGATGAATGTTGATAGTTTCAGATCTTTCTGTAAGTTGTTCCAGGCTGAGGGGACGGCGAAGCTGAATGCTCTTTTTCCTAGTTCAGTTCTGACAGGAGGAACTGACAGGAGGACTAAATCGTTAGAGCGCAGGGAGTATTGACTGTGTGATGTTTGTATTAAGGAGGTGAGGTATGACGATAAAGCCGATATGACGATAAAGCCGATAAATGAAAGTGAGGTCGATAATTTTCATTTATCATGCGGTTCATTGATTTATTGTTTATTGCAAAAGGTCTAGTTCAGTGTCTTGCCCAGGGACACCTCAGCATGTGACCACTGGTGGAATCAAACCCCCAACTCTTGCATTGGAGGACGACTGCTCTAACCACTCAGCCATAGCTGCCCCACACGGTTTGTGTCCAGGTAACACTCACCTCATGGACGCCCTGGGATAAAAATCTGGAAAGAACAAAAAAAAAAAAATGTATAAAAATCAGATGATATTAAAAATTTTGAGTGAATGAAAGTGAAGACGAACTCTGAAGCTTAGACCTTTGGTTCGACGTCGCCGTGTGATGAGAATGATGATGAGGGTAATGAATGCCAGAAGCAGGAGGAACATGAGAACGTAGCCCAGTGGCAGGAGAAAGTGGTTCCTCTGGTCAGGCAGGATGACGGTAATGACGCGAGGGGACTCAGCTTTGGTTGTGTCTGTGGGGTAGAAAAGTCCCACAGGGTCAGGCCTGTTCTTTGTTTTTACTCCCACAAACACAAATGTGGTCGAACATTACACAACCAGCAACAACTGCTGGCTTTAGACTTTAAAGTTGTTTATGGACACACTGTTTGCTGAATAACTGATGTAAACCTCTACGCTTACAAGTACAGGTAGTCCTCGGGTTACGACAACCTCAGCTTACGACGTTTCGCGGTTACGAACGCCCTCCCATTGAAAAGCATTGTTCGAGTTATGTGGTTTATGCGCATTTACACTAAAAAATACGGTACCGAAACTCAGCGAAGGACAGCGGAAATTTACAGGAGGTTTACAGGAGAGAGGGGGGAGAGTAGCTTGATGCACTCAGTGGAAAATTACTACAAGAAACCCAGGGGACCTCATTGTTTGGACAGGAGGTTAGGAGGGTGGTTTTACGTCGTAAACAAAAGGTGCGGACCTTACTGTAGGATGGACGGTGGATGGTGTCACCAGACAGCAGAAACAGCGGAGCTGGACCGGAGGAGCAAGAGTTAACATGCTAACAGACCTTGCTGTAAACGCTGTGGACCGCGTGAAGCAGCTGGAAGCTGCAGAGCTCGGACGTGCAACGAGCTAACATGCTAACAGATGGAGGAAGAATTCACCAGCTCCCAGTAAGAAATTAACACTTTTTTTTCCTTCATTGTGGCTCCAAATGTACTGTATGTGTTTTTTGATAATTATGTAGGGTACTGTGTTAGGATAGGCGAAGTGCTTGGTAACAGTACCGTACATGTAAGTGTATATGGGGCGGCCAGTGTGTATGTGTTTTCCGACTTACGTCAAAATTCGAGTTACGACATAGCGTGAACGGATCTCCATTGTAACTCGGGGACCACCTGTATATAATTTGTTTAAGTATATTTAGAACTTTATGTACAACGTGACAAGTTTTGATCATGCAAACCATATACAACATGCTTTAAATGCTTTGCAAAGTGTTAGTTTTATTTTCAAGCGGTACACAAAAATGTAAACACAGAAGGGATGCAAGGAGCCAACATGTGCAGCTCTGCTGAGTTTTTAAACAGCAAAGTCTGTAAAAAACATCTGGTGTCATTCAGTTTTATAAATATGTATTTTTTTTTTTTAAAGTGCAACTCAAGAAGCAGCTGTGGAGCTCAGACTCAACGTGTCTGAGCCAACATGAACTCCAGACTGGTGTCACGCTGTGATTTACTTTTCCTGGCACCAAAACACAGAAAAGGAAAGAGAGCAAGAGGAGTGAAGGAAGGATGGAGCAGGGTGGGATGAGGGAGAGGAAGAGGATAGAGATATAATCTTCTCCAGAGAAAAACCTCCTAACAACCCAAACTAATTTATAACACATATGTAGTTGCGTGTTAAAACAGGAAATCATTATTAGATTTGTCTACTGGATTTTTGTTCACTACGTGGGAAAAACATTATATATTTTTTCTGGATTTTTACCTTTCGGTTTCAAAAAAGACCAAACAGTTAAATAGTTTTAAACCATGGGGTTCTCAAATTTTTAGGGTTCAGGGACCCCCTCATAACCCTCATGTTTATTAAATACCTTTCTTCAATTTGTCTCTTTAATGCAATGGAAATATTTGTGTAGCATAAATACTTAAGACCTGTTCTTTAATCGTGTTCATACAATTTTTATACTTTTAAAGGTGGGGTATTTTTCATTCAAGACACAATTAACAAAAAAAATTATTTCAACTTCCAAAAATTACAGTTGTGAGAAAATTAACAGCATAAAAAAAAACAGTTTAAAACTTTATCTTTTCACATAATGAGCATAAATGTATCGCAACTTCTTCAAATTATTACAGAAATCTCTTGACATGAAACTGAACAGAATCATAACAGCAGCAGTCAAACCAGTAACAGGACTTAATTTGTAAACAGATCGATGCCGGAACGTAAATACTGTAGCAGGCTGGCCGGCCGCTGGCAGGGGGTTGGGGTCAGTAATGGATGGATGGATGGATGGATGGATGGATGGATGGATGGATGGATGGATGGATGGATGGATGGATGGATGGATGGATGGATGGGTGGATGGATGGATGGATGGATGGATGGGTGGGTGGGTGGACGTAAGACTGCCCCACTAGTTAATAAACATTTATACTAGGGATGCACGATATTATCAGCATGGTATTGCATCGGCAGATATTAGCGATAAAGTTAAACATTTAGTTGTTAAACATAAACATTTAGTTGATAAACATTTAGTTGATAATCATGAACATTTAGTTGATAAACATAAACATTTAGTTGATAAACATTTAGTTGATAAACATGAACATTTAGTTGATAAACATAAGCATTTAGTTGATAAACATAAGCATTTGATAAACATTTAGTTGATAAACATAAACATTTAGTTGATAAACATAAACATTTAGTTGATAAACAAACATTTAGTTGATAAACATAAACATTTAGTTGATAAACATAAACATTTAGTTGATAAACATAAGCATTTAGTTGATAAACATAAACATTTAGTTGATAAACATAAACATTTAGTTGATAAACATTTAGTTGATAAACATAAACATTTAGTTGATAAACATTTAGTTGATAAACATGAACATTTAGTTGATAAACATAAGCATTTAGTTGATAAACATAAACATTTAGTTGATAAACATAAGCATTTAGTTGATAAACATAAACATTTAGTTGATAAACATAAACATTTAGTTGATAAACATTTAGTTGATAAACATAAACATTTAGTTGATAAACATTTAGTTGATAAACATGAACATTTAGTTGATAAACATGAACATTTAGTTGATAAACATAAACATTTAGTTGATAAACAAACATTTAGTTTATAAACCTAAACATTTAGTTGCTAAACATTTAGTTGATAAATATGAACATTTAGTTGATGAACATGAACATTTAGTTGATAAACATAAACATTTAGTTGATAAACATAAATATTTAGTTGATAAACATAAACATTTAGTTGATAAACAAACATTTAGTTGATAAACATTTAGTTGATAAACATGAACATTTAGTTGATAAACAAACATTTAGTTGATGAACATTTAGTTGATAAACATGAACATTTAGTTGATGAACATAAACATTTAGTTGATAAACATTTAGTTGATAAACATGAACATTTAGTTGATAAACAAACATTTAGTTGATAAACATTTAGTTGATAAACAACATTTAGTTGATAAACATTTAGTTGATAAACATAAGCATTTAGTTGATAAACATTTAGTTGATAAACATGAACATTTAGTTGATAAACATAAACATTTAGTTGATAAACATTTAGTTGATAAACATGAACATTTAGTTGATAAACATAAACATTTAGTTGATAAACATTTAGTTGATAAACATGAACATTTAGTTGATAAACATAAACATTTAGTTGATAAACATTTAGTTGATAAACATGAACATTTAGTTGATAAACATAAACATTTAGTTGATAAACATTTAGTTGATAAACATGAACATTTAGTTGATAAACATAAACATTTAGTTGATAAACATTTAGTTGATAAACATGAACATTTAGTTGATAAACATAAACATTTAGTTGATAAACATAAACATTTAGTTGATAAACAGGGGGTTGGGGGTTGGAGTCAGCACCGACTCGCGGACCCCCAGTTTGAGAACCACTGTTTTAGACTGTTTTGAACTTTGACGTTCTCTTTTGTGTGGCTATCTTTTTTAACAAATGATATACAGTATGTGTCTTGTTTTCATCTGCAGTTAACAGATTTTATTTTTTTTAAACATTAGTGACATCAAAGTACAAGAAAGAGTATGAAGGAAGACCAATCTTATCACTAGGAATTATTAAAAGAAGAGGAACGATGGCAGAGGGAAGCTGAAAGTGGAGTTGTGGAAGAAGTGAGTAAGTTTGTAAGTCAAAGCCAAAAGGCCAGCAGACAGGGGCGGATCTACTGGGGTGGCATGGGGTGGCAGTTGCCACCCCAACAGAAAGCCTTGCCACCCTGTTTGCCACCCCAGCTGGACATTACGAACGCGAACATCTTTTTTCCGATAACATTGAATGCAGCACAATGTAGTCATATGGTCCACACTCCTTACCAGTTGGTGGCTGTAATGCTCACCTAACTTTCTTGCCAACTGCCAATAAATTTAAAGAAGAAGAAGCACAATGTACAACTGACTCAAGACGTCAAGTTCTGACTGAGTGGCGGGAAGTGAGAAATGAAATGAAAAGAGGACTGAACACACCTGTATTTCTGCTGCCTGTACTTTGGCTGTTTCATGTCTCTCCCTTTACATTGCATCATTTTATTTATATATACAGGTAGTCCCCGACTTACGAACGAGTTCTGTACCTACGGGCTGTTCGTAAGTCGAAAATTCGTAAGTAGGATCACATACAATTTTTTTAAATAAATAAATAGATGTACAGTACTGTACAGTTACCAAGCACTTAGCCTATCATAACACAGTTTTTAAAGATGAAGGAGTGAGTTGAATTGTCTCCCTTTATGTGAATGGAGCCTGCTAGGGAGGAGGGAGACAATTCAACTCACTCCTTAACTGTGTTAGGATAGGCTAAGTGCTTGGTAACTGTACAGTACTGTACATTTATTTATTTATTATTTAAAAAAAAGTTATTTTTTATAATGAGATGCGTTCGTAAGTCTGAAACGTCGTAAGTCGAGGACTACCTGTATTCTGTATATATATGTATGTGTGTGTGTATGTGTGTGGAGGGGGAGGGTGTTGCCACCCCCTGAAACATCCTTGCCACCCTCTTGCCACCCCATAGATATTTTTCTAGATCCGCCCCTGCCAGCAGATGACAGAGAGGGCGAAACAAAGCAGATAAGAATGTGTCTGTGATAAACCACTGCAAAAGATGTGTGTGAATCTGCTGAGCTGGACATAAATCAGCACAGATCTAACCAGTTTGGTTCCCCAAGTGTAGTCCTGCAGTATTACAGTTCAAAAAGAGAGGAATTATTGGGGGGAAGAGCTGGACTTCAGTTAGAAGAATGTATCCAAAAGATTCCTAAAGTCGGCCATCTTAGCTGGCTCTGTTAAACAAGCTCTCTCCTACGTGCAAACACAGAAGGCCTGGAGCAAAACTTCTCTGTGGTTTTCACACCGATGCATCGGCCATCGCCGGCTTTGCTCTTCTGAAAAACACACCGGCTTCAGAAAACTCTCTCATGGTCAAAGAATGTGATGCAGGCAACAGGCAAGACACAATCTATTCCTTTCTCCACATTGTTCTACCTTTTCACACAAAAAAAGAACCGTCAGGCTGAGGAAGCTTCCACTACAAAAATCATGCATGCAAAGTTTGAAGGGAACAAAATAATGTGGTGTAAATTGTCCACGATACAAAAAAAAGTACTGAGGATGAATGTTTGCATGTGTGGTTTCATGAGTGGGAGCAGACAAAGCTGACAGTGCAAGAAAAACTATATCTCCTTGAGGAACCAAACAGAAAACTTCATCCTCTGCAGCTCTGCTGCTTGGAAAGTCCAGGGGGAGACAAGGAGGATAAAACGAGACTAATGGAAAGAACAGATGTGTGTGTTTTTCCTGATACTTTGGAGCAGTTAAAGGATGAAACATCTGCCCTGTTGGCCTGTAAAACAGAGAGAAGGAAATTTTGTACCTTTGTCAGGCTCGGTGCTCTGAATCAGCAGCGGCTCGACTGTGAGCCGAAACTCTCTCCTCTCATGTAGACCACAGTAATGATGGTGAAGGTGACACGAGTATGTGCCCTGGTCTGTAGGCTGTCAAAACACACATGCACACTGAACTGTAGAAAAAAACCAAAACATGGATACAAAGACAGCAGGTGAACTCCAACTAGTTAGAGTTTCTGATTTGGTTTCCTCTGTACTGTAATACCAAATATTTTGGGGTCTTGTGAATCTGCATGGAGACAAATTGTGAGAAAGTAAATGAAATGCTACAACTTGCCATAGCTGCCCAGCTGTAGCTTACTGGACCGTTAGTATGGCAGAATTAAAGTCTATTTCTTCAAGCTGAAGCTGTTTTAAGAGCTATCCTCAACAGGTAAGATGTTAAGTGTTGATAATTTAGTGGGGTTAAGTAGAAGTGTTATAACATTTCTACTTAACCCCACTAATTAGTAACTTGTCAATGAGAACATTAGGTGAAGTTTTACAAACAGTATTCAGTGCTGAGCCACAATGAAACAAAATCAATAAAAGACAGTCAGTTCTAAATACTGTATAAACTTATTTCATGCACATATTACAAAGTGGAAAGGCAACTTTGAACTATTTGTGAAAAATAACTTTATTTTGTCTTGACTACAACGTGTGTAAGTAAGTAATGTCAGCTGCTCCCTTCTTCTGGGGTTAGTGAGCAAACTCGCACGAAAGATTTGGCAAATGTTTTACGCTGGATGCCCTCCCTGACACAACCTGGGCTCGAACCCACATCTTCAGGATTTCAAGACTGTGGCACTAAACACCAAGCTACTGCTGCCCAGATTACACAGTGTGTAAGTTTATTAAAAAAATTGTGAAACTATTCAAAAAGGCAAAGTATGCAACTTCTAGTTGCAGATTTCTGCAGATGGATCTGAAACTATGAGTTGGTGGGGCTCTGGATTACCGTACTATTCACAGGAGGAGAGAGTTCAAACCTGTGAATACTGAGTCTTTGAGGAACACCTAACTTCATATACAGTATGCAAACAAAATTTCCCCCTGAAGTGAGATTATACAATATTTATTTGTACAACATTCATGTGTTTGTATAATTCTCCGATCAATTTTTTTCAGTGCTGACAGCATTTTGCTTAGATTCGTCCAAACTTTCTTATACCTTTTGTATAGATACTTATTGCTACCATTTCAGATAAATAACTTTATTTTACCTCAACCAAAGTACATTAAAGGTGCTATGTGTAACTTTCTGTAGAGCACAGAACTTAGAAATATTTTCAACAGGCAAAGCATTCTGGTCCCTCCCCCTCAGAGCCAAATATGGCTCTGCCCCCCTTGCTCTGCTGAAATTCAAATTCAAGCTCTGTTTTTATTGGCTGGTTACAAACTCTGTTTTTATTGGCTGGTTAACGGCGGGTCACTCTGTGTTTTTAGTGTTTTTATAAATGCTGATAGAGAAGCAAGGGGACTATAGTTTTTTTCAGAGATTACTTTGTCTAACATCAGTCTGTCAGTAGATAGTGACAGAGTGAAGAAATATGTTAAAAATATATTGTTAGAAAAGTTACAGACTGCACTACAAAGTTACATAGTGCAGCTTTAAAATAACAAAAGAAAGCATGCTGTTCAGCTGCCTGTTTTGTCGGTTTTGTTTGACCTAAATTCTCTGACATTTGAGCTCTACCACTCCATCATCTTCAGAAAATCCCTAGGAAATCTGAAGAATTTCCTGACTCTGCCATATAAACCCCCATCTCCTTGCTATTGTAACAAATGGTAACAACTGTTGCTCCATGTTTTCTGTTCATGTGGTTGCTTGACATAATGTGGTTTCTGGTTCCCAGCTTCCCTATAAATTTTGACTGGACAAGTGCTTCATTGTTAATGACTGTTCCATGTGCTCAAGAAACTCTGTATCAGATGAACGCACAGGAATACACCCATCTGTAAAAGACTTGTCAAAATGAACATGGCCACATGCATATTAAATACTATCAGATGTGTACCACAACCAACAGCACAGTTACAATGTGCACTAATGTCACAATAAGTTAAGGATGCTAATAAATTAGCATTAAATCACGCATTAAATATGTAGATTTTGCATCCCCTACACATAATACATTAAAATGTGCAGCTTCATCAAGAATTGGGGAGTATAGGACGTATAATCTCATTGTTGTGGGGGACCATAAACCGGGACGTTTTTTAAAAGCAATTTTGGGGGGGTTGGCAAAGTTACAGTGAAATGTAATGTAAAATTCCTTTTTTTTCTTAGATTAATAGTGGATTTCTCTCTCTTTTTTTGCCTTTTTATATTTATATTGTTTAAATACACAGTTTCCTTTATTGAATTATTGGGGGGG
>JBBPBX010009767.1:12827-59346 GCA_038048925.1 Garcialebias charrua | reverse complement strand
CTTCAGAACTTTCCCGGGGATGTTGTCCGGTCCAGTTGCTTTATGAGGGTTGATCCTTCTGAGACTACTCCTCACTTCTGTTGCGGTCACGCTGAGATGCTCTACATCTGGTGATGAGGTAAGTCTGGTGCTGGGTGGTCTATTTGGGTCTTCAAACCGTGTATAGAACTTGTTGAGGGCATCAGGCAGAGATGGGTCTTTGGGGCACTGTTTTCTCCTGCCTTTATAATCAGTTATGCATTTGATGCCCCTCCACATGCTCCGTTTGTCTTGTGAGGTGAACTGTCCCTCGATCCTCTGTGCATATGTGGCCTTGGCCCTCTTGATGCCAGAAATCAGCTCTTTCCTAGTCTTTCTCAGCTCCTCTGAGTCTTCAGACTTCAAGGCAGTGTTCCTGGCTGCCAGCAGGGTACGAACCTCTTTGTTTAACCAGGGTTTTGTGTTGGGGTAAGAGTTAACATATTTTTTTATGGATACATTTTCAGAGCATGTGCTAATATAACCTAGTACTGAGGATGCATAAAGTTCCAGGTCCACTGAGCTTCCATCAGCAGCAGCCTGCCTGAAAACAGATCAATCAGTTTTTTCAAAGCAGTCTCTCAGCATGGGGGTGCTGTTCTGGAGCCAAATTTTTACTTCCTTTTGTTCTGGTTTACAACGTCTTAGTGGAGGGATTTGTGCTGGGACCATGAGGGGGGATACATGATCAGAAGCCCCGAGCGATGGACGTGGCTTCGCTGTGTACGCGCCTCTTACATTTGTGTACCATAAAAAACGGTCTATAATACGCAGTATTTTTGCTCATTTGAATGTCCAGCGTATTAAACACCGAAGAGTATTATTTATGGATTTTTTCCCATATTTTTAGACTCATTTTTCGCTCTGATTCTTCGTTTTTCATTTTTGGCGAAAATGGTGCAGTACCAGTTTCGGCCGCTATATGGGCGCTGTAGGCAGCAGCCAGCAGAGGACTCAGAGAGTGAAGAGGAAGAGGGGCCACTTCCAGAAGTTTCTACTTGCTGTGTCCGAAAAAAGCCTCCTTTGGTCGGACTGATGACTGTCGCTGCCCGCTCCCTGCTGTGGATGTAGCTGTTTTTGTTTGCAAGATACCACTCATAAACCACACCGCGGATTTTTAAATCCAGCTGATTTCACATTTGGTTCAGCTCAGGAGCCCGTCTGCTATAGTGAGGTAAGAAATATATTTTTAAGCGTTTATTTAGCTAAATTTAAAGAAACAAAGCGTCCGGTTTGACCCGCCTGGCGCCTGCATAAAAGTCAGCGAACTTTTTTTTTTTAATCCAGCTGATTTGAACATTTCGTTAAACTCAGGAGTACGTCTACTATTAAGTCAGCTCAGAAATATATTTTTTAAGCGTTTATTTAGCTAAATTTAAAGAAAGAAAGCGTCCGGTTTGACCCGCCTGGCGCCTGCCTAAAATTCAGCGAACTTTTTTTTTTTAAATCCAGCTGATTTGAACATTTCGTTAAGCTCAGGAGCCCGTCTGCTATGAAGTCAGCTAAGAAATATTTATTTTCTCGCAAAGAAAGAATTGTTTTACCGTGTTTCCTTGTGAAGATCTTCGTACTCGCTTGCTTCTGTCGCCGCCATCTTGATTAGGGCAAATGAGGCGCTGACGCGTCGCGTGGTGATGACGCGTATTAAACACCGGGGCGTATTGTGTACGTTTTTTTCTTGTTTATTGTTAATAATTGGAGAAAGCGTCTTAAACACCGGAGCGTATTTTCCTCCGGTGAATACGGTAGACATGATCGAGGGTGTTACTCCCTCGTGTTGCTATGGATACATGTTGATTAAAGGTTGGGAGACGGTCCTTTAAATTCATGTGGTTGAAGTCACCTAAAACAATGCAAAGCCCCTCTGGGTATTTACACTGCAGCAAGATGATTAGGTCATGAATTTCTTCTAGGACAAAATTAGCATTAGCATCTGGGGTGATGTAAATAACTGTGATAAGGATCACTGAATAGTCGCGGGGTAGATAATGGGGGCGACACCTCACTGTGATCAGCTCCACAGCAGCTGTGCAAAGGCTTTTAATAACAGCACAGTTTGAGCACCAGTTCGTACTCACGTACACGCAAACATAGCCACCTCGTGTTTTCCCCGTAGTCTCTGATCCGCTCTGAAAAAGAGTCTGTCATCCAGTTCATACACAGAGTCTGGTGTTTCCTTAGAAATCCACGTTTCCGTGAGGCAAAGCAAGAGCACTTCTTCATTTCCTCCGATGTCACTCTCAGACGAAGCAAATCCATTTTGCTGTCCAGCGAGCGGACGTTAGACAGAAAAATAGCCGGCATCGGGGGTCTCCCGGTTTTAGCGTCTGCCTTCAGTCTCACCATAATCCCCGCCCGGCAGCCTCGCTTCTGACGCCGGAGCGTGAGCCGGAGCACCTCCGTTGCAGCTTCCAGGTGGAAGACTTCAAAAGCCGCATCCTGCCGAGCGTAGATTTGAGTTCGTTGCTGATTTCAGCTGTTCCCTGTGGCAAATCCGCTCCAATTCTCAACAGTTCAGTTTGGCTATAATTCACCCGCATAAACGTGCAGAGTCAGGTACAGAATCACTCAAGATGGCGGCTGAACAGAGTGGACGTGTTTAGTCGGGCTCCTGCCAGTATTACCTCCAAAAGGAGTATTCGGAGAGCTTTTTTGCGCTGGATGTGCAGTGATGTACAGAGAGGAGCGTTGAAAAAGCTGCGGAAATTGGACTGGAACTTGCGATCCAGAATTATGAATCTACAAGCCAACGTGTCCGTGAGTTTTGCCGAGAGTTAGCCTAGCGTAGCTACAAACAGGGCTAATCAAAGCTAACCGAGCTAGCTCACCGTAACCGGGTGCTGTAGTTGCAGGCTTCGTAAACAAATAAACCGGAGAATACGCTGGTTATTACGAAGAAAAGCGGGCCGGCACGCTGGGGTGCTTTGTTGCAGTGAAAGAACACAACAAAACACGCTACAGTGGTAGCGCGGTGGTGGGCCAAGCGTCGTGTACGCCGCCTGGAACTTTAAGCTGGTCCGGGCACCACGAGTGAGCCGAGCGCCGTGTACGCCGCCTGGAGCGCCGTAGGAGAGCCGGAGGACCGCGGCCTGGAGTTCGAGCTGGGCTGGGAGCCGTGAGAGAGCCGGGGCCAGGCACCGCGAGTGGGCCGAACGTGAACGCCGCCTGAGAGTCGTGGGAGAACCGGAGGACCGCGGGCTGGAGTTTCGAGCTGGACGGATCGCCGTGGGAGAGCCGGGGGACCGCCGCTTGGGGCTGAGCGGGCTTCGGAGCTGGGCCTGGAGCTACGTGCTGTGCTAACTAGGCTGCATCGGTTCTGGTGAGGGTCGGAGCTGGGCCTGGAGCTACGTGCTGTGCTAACTAGGCTGCATCGGTTCTGGTGGGGGTCGGAGCTGGGCCTGGAGCCACTGGAGCTGAGTGCGGTGCTGGCTGGACTGCGTCTGATCTAGTGAGTGGACCTCTTCGGATGGTGGATCTGATTGCTGCAGGCTGCTGAAACCGTGAGTTCTGAACTAATAACTGCTAATCTGGGTGCTGCACTGCTGGGCCACACCAATCATCTTTAGGCCTGTGAGCCTCGTGGAATGGCCACGTGGTTCAGTGAATAAACCAAAGTCCTGCTACCAATAGGTCACAAACTCTGTAAGTATGACAAGAGGTAAAGGACCAAAGTCACCAGTCTCTGTAAATATGAAAAATAGAGGACAGAAGTCACCAGACTCGGAGAGAAACAACTCAGAAATGCAAGAATTTAAAGAATCACTCAACTTTATGAGTGGACAAATAGAAAGTTTAACAGCAAAGATGGTTTCCCAGGACAAGCTGGTTAAAGAAATAAGAGAACTGAAAGAGCTGGTAACTAACAAAGACAAGATAATTGCTGATTTAGAAAAAAAAATAGAGGATTTAGAACAATTTACAAAGCAAGACAACGTGGTCATCTCAGGACTTGATGTTCATTCACATGAATCTCAGGAAGAACAAGAGACTCTGGATGAACTTGTAGTTAATTTCTTACGGGAAAAGAACATTAACATAAGCCATGAGGACATTTCATTCTGTCACACCCTGCCCAGTAATTCATCAAGATTCAAACCGTCAGTGGTCGTTAAGTTCATTGGCAGGAATACTAAAAACTATGTTATGCAAAATAGAACAAATCTGAGGGGATCAGACGTTTACATAAATGAACATCTTACCAAAAAAAATGGAAAAATTGCAAAAGAAGCAAGGTGGTTAAAAAACAAAGAAAAAAAAATAGCATCAACATGGACTAGAAATGGATACGTCTTTATCAAAGCAAAGGAAGGGTCTCAGCCTAAAATGATAAAAGAGCTGACGGATCTGGATGAATTCAAGAGATGAAAAATTACAAATCAATGAAACAACTCACAATCAAAATGGATAAAATATACGGTGAAATGAACAAATACATTAGAACATGACAACATACGAAGACTCAGAACCTAAAATATATAATGTTGAAAATGTGATTGATGCAAATTTTTTTCCTGTAATAAATGATAGCGAATATTATAATGAAGAGCAGTTTAATGACATCAATATATCAAATGGAGTTCTCTCCATTATTCACTTTAATAGCAGAAGTATAAATGCAAACATATCCAAAATAACAGATTACTTAAAACAATTAAATAGAACTTTTACGATAATAGCGTTGTCAGAGACATGGCTTAATGATGATAACACTAGTAATATTCACATCGAGGGGTATGATTTATATCATATGAACAGAAATAATAAAAGAGGTGGTGGTGTCGCACTATTTGTCAATAATGAAATAAAATGTAAATTAAATAATGAAATGTCAATAATAGTTGATAATATTATGGAAATGATAACAATAGAAATTATAAACAAAAACGATAAAAACATAATAATAAGTTGTGTATATAGATCACCAGGAGCAAATATAGAAATATTCACGGATAAAATCTTGGAACTAATGGAGAAAAGTTTTAATAAAAATATTTTCTTGTGTGGAGACTTTAACATTGATATGGGAAATAAAACAGATTCAAATAACATAAGCACATTTATAAACTCAATGTACAGTTTAAATATGTATCCATTGATATCAAAGCCAACAAGAATTACAACTCATAGTGCCACAATAATTGATAATATTTTCACAAATATAACAAATGGGGATGTAATTGGTGGTATCTTAACGACCGACTTAAGTGATCATTTACCAGTTTTCACAATCTTTAAAAATGATCAAAAAATCACAAAAGCAGACACAACGAAGAAAAAAATCATAAACACATCAAAAAAAGTTTTGGAAAAATTGAAAGAGGATCTGGATAAACAAGACTGGAATGATGTGTATGTTGATGATGCGAACAGGGCATATGATGAGTTTATGAATATCTTGGAAACCCTGTATGAAAAGAATTGTGTGCAAACAAATTACACAAAGAGAAATACAAATGATCAACCATGGATGACAAAAGGGTTAAGAAATGCATGTAAAAAAAAGAATTATTTGTATTCATGTTTCTTGAAATTGCGAAGTCAGAGCGCAGAAGAAAAATATAAAAAGTATAAAAATAAATTAGTAGGGATTATAAGGAAACATAAGAAAGAATATTATAGTAAATTATTAGATAAAACTAATGGTGATATGAAAGCAACATGGCGAGTAATGAATGGTGTACTGAAGAATCATAAAGCAAAAACTGGTATTTCAAAATATTTTGTAAAAGACAACGATGAAGTTCATGATGAAAATGAAATTGTAAATGGATTTAATCAATATTTCGTGAATGTTGGATCAAGCCTTGCAGCTAAGATACCAAAAGTAGATAAAAATATGATCCACTCAATTACAGGTTGTGCAAATAGTATTTTCCTAAATGGAACTAACAAAGAGGAAATAATGAATGTAGTAAAACATCTTACAGACAAGAGATCGAAAGACTGGGTGGACATGGATATGATGTTTGTAAAGGACATAATGAGCCATGTTATTGAGCCGTTCACATACATATGTAACTTATCATTTTCAACAGGAATTTTTCCAGATAATATGAAAGTAGCTAAGGTCGTTCCTCTTTTTAAAAATGGTGATAAATGTGTATTCAACAATTATAGACCTATATCCTTGTTACCACAGTTTTCAAAAATTCTTGAAAAACTATTTGTAAACAGACTAGACCAATTTATAGATAAACAAAATATTCTAAGCAGCAGTCAGTATGGGTTTAGATCAAAAAACTCTACATCAATGGCTCTCATGGAATTAATGGAACAAATAACTACTGCTGTCGATCAAAAACAACACTGTATCAGTATCTTTGTTGATTTAAAAAAAGCATTCGATACTATTGATCACACAATTCTCCTTGAAAAACTGAACAAATATGGTATTAGAGGACCAGCATTACAGTGGGTATCTAGCTACTTAAAAAATAGGAAACAATTTGTACAAATAAATGATGTAAGATCTGACCTCTGTAATATCACATGTGGAGTTCCCCAAGGCTCTGTACTTGGACCAAAGCTTTTTATTTTATATGTGAATGACTTGGTAAATGTGTCAGGACTCCTTAAATGTGTACTTTTCGCAGATGATACCACTTTTTTCTGTTCAGGTGAAGATATAGAACAAATGTTAGAATTGATAAAAACAGAATTTATAAAGATACAAACTTGGTTTAAAATAAATAAATTATCATTAAATCTAGAGAAAACTAATTACATGATATTCGGTAATAGAAAGAAAACTGTTGATGTTCCACTCAAAATTGAGGATGTTGAGATTTGTAGAGTGAGTGAGGTGAAGTTTTTGGGTGTTATCATTGATGACAAACTGACATGGAAACAACACATAAATTCTGTAAGAATAAAAATAGCTAAATCGATAGCAGTACTGTACAAAGTCAGAGACCTATTGAATGATAAGGCTCTGTATTTGTTGTATAACACAATCATTGTTCCACACTTAATCTATTGTATTGATGTTTGGGGGAATGCGTGTAAAACAATCACAAAGCCTATTTTTGTATTACAGAAAAGAGCTATAAGAATTATCACTAGAAAGCATTACCGTCATCCATCAAGTACATTATTTTATCAACTAAAATTACTGAAGTTCCATGATTTGGTAGACTATAATATTTTATCAGTTATGTATAGAGCTCAAAATAATACATTACCTTTAAATATCCAAATGCACTTTGTTAAAAGACAAAGTTGTTATAATCTTAAGGGAACAGAGTTGTTTGTAAAACCACAATTCAGAACCAGTTTGAAGGGACGTTCTACCTCAATTCAGGGAATTAGATTATGGAATGGCTTGGAGAATGTAGTTAAAAATGCCAAGTCAGTGTTTACATTTAAAAAAATGATCAAAACAAATATGTTAAAAAAATATATGTGAAATAACGTAATGTGTATTGCATTAGTTAGAAAATTAGAAAGTGTTAGTCAGTTTGTACTGTATTAGTATTAGTTAGAAAACTAGAAAGAGTTAATCATTTTGTACTGTATTAGTATTAGTTAGAAAATTAGAAAGAGTTAGTCATTTTGTACTGTTGGTTGAAGAATATTATTGTTTAACCTGATTGTTGGAAAAAGTTGGTTGAAGATTATTATTGTTTACATGGTTTGACTACTGTTGTTTAATCTGATTGTTGGAGATAAGGGGCAGATATAATAAGATTTATTCTTCTTTCTGCCACCTTTCATTTTTTTTACATTTTGTACACTATCATTATGAGATTGCCTTGTATTGTTTCTTTTGTAAAAAAATGAACAAATTTAATAAACATAAACATAAACATAAACTATTAAAATCACTAATAAAACTACTAAAAGCTAGAGATGAACTGAGAGCCCATGAAGCTGCTGCCGGTCGGAGCGCGGCCATCTTGGATGGAAAGAAGCCATGGATTAACTTTTGCAAAGGGGAGGGTTTACGTGATGTGTCAAAAATAGTTTTAAAAGAAGATCAACAGAGACAGTCAACTTCAAATGTCAACAGAGTCATGCCAAGACCAGCACCAATGGTAGAAAAGAGCAATCGTTGATAGTTGGGCTGCAGATAATGATTGTGATAACGTCTGGTATTTTATTGCAGATAATGAGATGCTGCAATGAAAAGAGTTGGGGAGAGAAAAATTAAAATAATTAGATTATTTGACTTGTTGAAGTTTAAAACCTCATGGAATTGATGTAACTTTTACAGTTCCAAACTTAAAGTGGTTCGGGACATCATTACATGACATAAATTTAATTGAGTTCTTGTACATGACCTTTTCGAATGTGTACAGAAACAAATATATGATTTTTTTAAGTGGTAGGCAATTTCATATTCATGTCATGTTCTTGACTGGTACAATTTCAGCATAAAAGAACACATCAACACAATATTTAGGCAATATTTTCAATCCGTTCAGATGATTTTATATACCAAGTATATGCTCAACAGTACAGTACATGCCAGGTCTGGCATAGCCTGGTTAAAACCAGACCCCTGCCCTTCACTTCGCTTCGTACTAGGGTCTGGACTTTCTCCATTGAGAAACGATTCTTGCTGGAGGCGTTGGCCTCTGCTGAGGAACAAAACCATGGGATCTTAGAAAAATTTTGAACAGGGAAAAGCATTCTGCTCCCTCCCCTCAGAGCCATATGGCTGCTCCCCTGTGGTCTGTTAAACTTGACATCTGCTCCGCCTCCTGCTGAATTTTCTCTCCCTGCCGGCTGCCGCTACATATTCTGTGTTTATATGTTAATAAAACGTTTAAAAAAAATAAAAATAAAACCATGGATCGCTGGTCCACCACACCAGAAGACCAGAAAATCTGATGGGACTCGGGCAGCAACGTAAAACCCGATTTTAATTCTCTCGTGACAACCTGAGACATTTCCTCAAGAGGAGGAGGAGGAGGGAGGAGGGAGCGATCACTTGACTTTTGGCCAAAAAAACTAAAGAAAACTCCAGATAAGGGATTAAGAAGGGGAAATTAATACATTTGTGTCACATATAAAACAGTCCTGCATCGCTTTGCATTGCTTTGAATGAGAACATGCGAATGCTCGCTGGGACAGGTGGGGGCATGGGTTAGGGGCCAAAAACTCTGCCCCTTCTGTTCTCTGATTGGTCCGGTCAAAAATCAGCCGGAGAAATCGTTGACTATGGGAGAAGTCCCAGACTGAGCAGTGAAGGGAAATGAGAATTGAGCGGAGCTGTGCAGGAAGGCGAGGTCCAGGCTAGGTCTGGCAGGTAAATAAAACAATTGTATCACAGTATACCAAGATGTGTTACACATAATTACAAACCGGATTCCAAAAAAGTTGGGACACTAAACAAATTGTAAATAAAAACTGAATGCAATGATGTGGAGGTGCCAACATCTAATATTTTATTCAGAATAGAACACAAATCACAGAGCAAAAGTTTAAACTTAGATAATGTATCATTTTAAGGGAAAAATGTGTTGTTTCAAAATTGCATGGCGTCAACAAATCCCCAAAAAGTTGGGACAAGTCCATTTTTACCATTGTGTGGCACCCCCCCCCCCCCTTTCTTCTTACAACACTCAGCAGACAACTTGATTTTTGTAACTCAGTTTGCTTTTCAAGAGCTAAAAACTCCCCATCAACATCTTGTCTGGCAAAAGTGCACATCTCACCGGGAACACTGAGTGTCTGAAAGGATATGGCCGTCAACAAACGTGAAAATTCAGACTGTTACATCCATTTGTTCCTGTCAGCATGACACTGGCTGTCAGACACGTTAATTTTTCACACTTTCATTGTTTGTGCTGAACAGAGGTGAAAATAAAACTATTAAAGAAATGACATCCCTGACAGAGCTGATTGATGCCAGTGATTGATACCATACCATAACATACCATTTTATTTATAAAGCACTTTCAACAGGAACAAGTCCACACCAAAGTGCTGATGGTGGACCGCGTTTATTATGGAGCTCATTCAGTGCAGTTGTTTTTTTTTTTTTACTTACAAGGTTGAGAAAAGTTAATGGTAACGTGATGAGGTGACTCGAGGACTTTGAACAGGTGGTTAAATAGAAGAAATAAGAACCACAGTACATAAACAGCAAAAGATGAGTTTGACAATTGAGCAGCAGCAGGAAACGATTGGTTTTCCCCATATGAGGTGAAAGAGGTTTGTATGTGAAAATTCACACACATGCTGTGAGGAAAATATGGGTGCTGCCCAACTTTTTGTCTTTTCTGTCTCCTAAATTTACAATTGATTTTTATTTTTTTGTAGTTTTTATTCTTTTTCTTTTTTTAAAACCTCACACACAGAGCCACAAATACACAAACAGTTTTTTTTTCTTCACTCAAATGTTGAATTTTGTACTAAACTATCATGCAAGAACGAGGGGAAAAAATCCTATATTTTCCCAACTGGGCCCATTCTCCAAATATACATTCAGCTGGTCAAAGTCTGTGCGGTTAAACAAATATGTAAGTGGCCCTGAGGTGTAAATGAACAACATTTAAAAAAACAGAATTAAATTTCAAAAAGCACAACAAAAACAACAACAACAACATTAGAAAAAAACGGAATTACATTTGAAAAAACGGAATTATAGACCAAACTGGTGTTTTTATTTTATTTTTTATTAACAACATAAGACAGAACAATGTGCAGTACACACACACAATGTAGGTACGGTTAGCAGGCTAGCCTTTAGCTTGTAGAAATGGAGAGCTATATTTTGTTCAAGCGTAAAGAAGATGATATGATGTTGGAAAAACTCGGCAGGCTCTTCAAAGTAATTGTTTTGTTGGCATACATTTTAGTTTTACATTTTAGTTTTCCTGGCGCAGCATTAGTAATACCTAGCCTGATAAATGTACCTCCATTATGTGTGGATTGTACATTGCTCTGTTGTTCAGTTTTTTGTTGTTAATAAAGTTACGCCAAAAATACACTACACGCGTTCCAGCTCCGCCCCGCTCCGGTCCGACCTCCGCAGCAAATACGCACCCATTATAATCAATGACAGAATTTACACTGGCTCCACACGGCGGCGGCGAGCAGCGGAGAGCGGACGGCAGTCCGTCAAAATTAGAAATTTTTCTATTTCTGCCGGACGCCGGAGCTGTGCCGGAGTCAACTTTTGAAGATTACGTCGCACCAACAGGAAAAGGAACGAGCACAACTTCCGTATTTACAAAATAAAATCACCACGGGCGGACTAATCCTAGCTCTATACGGATTTATTTGTACAAAAATGCTGTCAAACTATCATTTATGACTACGCCTACAAACGCAATACAAGAAATAAAAAGAAATACAAGAAATAAATAAAGTATTTTATTCTGAAATGTAATACATCACTTCCTGTTGCTCAAACCATGTCCTGTCGCTCATTTACGAGAGAAGATCAAGGCAGCAGTCTCTACAGTTGTTCTCTTTCTTCCACCGAATGAATTGTTTTGTTCTGACTTACTTATTTATCACTTGATTTATCGCGCGATCTCGCAATTCCCACGCATGCGTCTCAGAGCGGCGCATCCATGCGGACCTGAGCTGAGCGCAAGTAGTGGAAATTGGACTCGCACAGTGACCTGCGGAGCGGAGCCGCGTGTAGTGTATTTTTGGCGTTAAACACACACATACACACACACACAAAAACACCACTTCCGGGTTTGCATAATAGAATAATGTTTTTTCAAATGTAAATCTGTTTATTCGAATGTAATTATATTTTATCAAATGTGATTCCAGCCACTTCCGCTTTGGCCATTTCCGCTTTGGCTTAATGCAATTCTGTTTTTTCAAATGTAATTCTGTAATTTTCTAATGTAATTCTGTTTTTAAATCGCAGAAAGACTTTTGTTTTGTTAAGACAAAAGATATGATCATTTGTAATGAATGAAAGAAAAAAAAAAGACTTGGCCATTGTTTTTTACCCCGTATGCCCTTCCTCACACAACCTTAGACCCCTGAGCTACCGCAGCCCTCTGTGTGGAGCAGAGAGATGATATCTAGGGCACCCTGGGGAGCAGATGATGGGGTTAAGGGCCTTGTTCATGGAGCCAGTGGGACAAATTGGCGTAAAGAAAGGTGAGGGTGTCTCACCTTTTCCACCCACATTTTGATGTCGGTCTGGGGAGTCGAGCCGGTGATGTTTCTAGAAGTGCAGGCCCACCTTCTCTAACCTCTGCACCACCACTAACCCACTTCACATTTATGATATACAATTTAAAAATCAAAACAATAAAGCTGAGAACATTCTGCCTGATGACTAACCAAATTGGGTAAATTTTCAAGCACATTAATCCATGAAAATATATTTTCAATGTTAAGAAGAACTGTGTTAAAATGTGCAAAATAACCAATAAACAAATAAAACAAACAAAAAAGCAACCAGTTGGAATGTTGACTCAGCATTCACAGGATACGTTTAGCCTAAAATCTACTTATACGTGATGCCCAACTACAATACTACCTTACATGTAAATTGTGCTGCTGAGTTTACAATGTCAGTTTGAAAAGTTTTACGAGTGCTAATTTAACACATTTCATTAACACCATCAGCTAAGAATATAGGAGTTTGTACCAATTTATACACAAAAAACACAAACTCAAACTGTTTAAACTTTTAAAAGGAGAGTTTTGCTTTTTTTTCAGATCCGTCCAAGACAATAAATATTTTGGAGGAGTAAAAAAATAACGTACTTGTGGCCACCATTATCTGAAGATGGGAAATGTTTTACCTAGACTTTGCATCTAGTCTTTTTAGATTATTCGCAAACACTCACTCTGCTTAATATGCTTTTTAAACACTTAGATTTTAATGGGACACTTTTATTTGTGGATTTTTCCTCAGCTTTTGATACAATCCAACCTCACATATTAACTGAAAGGCTTGTTGAACAGTTTCCTCTGAGTAACAATTTGATGGGCTGGATCTTGGATTTTTTAAGTAACAGGACACAGAGAGTAAGGGTGAATAATTGTCTCTCTGACTCTAAGTACTCTTCCATCGGGTCACCTCAGGGATGTGTATTGTCACCCCTGCTTTTTATTCTATACACCAATATGTGTCGGAGCAGACATGAGAGCAGGTACATTATAAAGTATGCAGATGATTCTGTTATTGTCAGTCTGCTTAAAGGAAATGAAAGTAGCCATGGGCAGGTGACTGATGATTTTATTCAATGGTGCGAGGACTCTTTCCTCAAACTAAACACAGATAAGACAAAATATATGATCATTGATTTTAAGAAGAAACCTCACAAGCACGGAGTTACTTTAATTAAAGGGCAAGCAATTGAGACAGTGCAGTCTTACAAATATCCCGGGAAAATCATAGACGATAAATTAAACTTTGAAACCAATTTTGACAAGGTGCGTGAAAAGGCCCACCAGCGCCTTTATTGTCCAAGGAAACTCAACCAATTTAATATTGACCGAACCATAATGACCATGTTTTACCGTGCTTTTATTGAATCAGTTTTATCCTTTTCCTTGGTGTCATGGTTTGGTCAAACTACACTGAGAGGAAAGAATTCCCTTCAGCAGATTGTTAAGCTGTCATCTAAACTGACCAGAGGAACCCAAACCTCAGTTACATCCATGTACGTTAGTCAGGTACAGCGGATAGCTTCTTCTGTTTTAAAAGTTGTCCTTCATCCCCTGTACAGAGAGTTTCAGAATTCTGGTCGGAGGTTTTTAGTCCCTAAATGTAGGACAACACGCTATAAAAATAGCTTTGTTCCTACTGCTGTAACTGAAATGAACAAACTGAAATGACGTTGAAGCTTTTAGTGGTTAAATGTTTTTTTTATTTTAAGTATGATTTGGGGAGCCTTAACACCGTTATGTGCACCATTATCTGTTTATGGTTTCTTTGAAGTGTTGTTGTTACTAAATGTTTTTACTTTGTTTTTATTTTGTGTGTGCCCATGGATGTATGCTTTGTACCACTGCAAACCAAATTTACCTTTGGGTATAAATAAAGTAACCTAACCTAACCTAACAGAAATATTACATAATAATAATAAATAATAATAAACTTTATTTGTATAGCACCTTCCTACAATGCCTTGCATTGACCAAGGTGCTTAACAGGATAAAAAGATGAATAAACTGGAACAATAAATCAATGAAAATAGAATAAGAAACAACAGCAATAAAAGAAGGCAATGGAAATAAAAATGCTACATACTAAAATACCAAAAGTAATAAAAGTTACACACTGAAAGCTTTTTTGAACAAGTGGGTCTTCAGTCTGGTTTTGAACAGAGTCAGATCAGAGGTGGCACGCAGCTCAAGGGGGAGGCTGTTCCAGGCTTTTGGGCCGGCAACAGAAAATGACCGGTCTCCCCATTGTTTGTACCTTGAGCGAGGCACCTCCAGCAGGTGTTGACTGGCAGATCGTAAAGCTCTGCTGGGCTGATGGACTTTCAAAAGTTCTGAGATGTAGAGAGGTGCAAGTCCATTCAGAGCTTTGAAAACAAACAGCAGCAGCTTGAACTGTATCCTGAACTGAACCGGGAGCCAGTGTAGAGAGGACAGGACAGGAGTGATGTGTTCATATTTTCGTGTGTTGGTCAAAAAGCGCGCGGCAGAGTTCTGTACAAGCTGTAAACGGGAGATGGAGGATTGATTAATACCAACATACAAAGCATTACAATAATCAAGTCTGGAGGTCACAAAGGCATGGATGGCCTTCTCCAGATCACCACGGCTGAGAAATGACTTGACTTTAGAGAGCAGACGGAGCTGGAAAAAGCTGGTCTTGACAACAGAACTGATCTGTTTATCAAGCTTTAAGTTGGAGTCAAGCTGCACTCCAAGATTTCTGACCACCGGGTTGAAGTGGGGGAGGGGAAAACCAACACTGGGACTGGGAAGGATGTTGCTGGTGTCATCAGGTGCACCAAATAAAATGCATTCAGTTTTATCTGTGTTTAGGTGGAGGAAGTTTTGAGAGAGCCAGTGCTTAATGTCATTTAAGCAGTTGACAAGAGTGTTTGAACTGAGTGAGGGGTTGGGAGTGACTGGCAGATAGATTTGTAAATCGTCTGCATACATGTGAAAAGACAGGTTATGACGTGCAATGATTGATCCTAATGGCAGCATGTAAAGAGAGAAGAGGACTGGCCCTAGAATAGATCCCTGTGGTACGCCAGAGGTCAGAGGGGTTGATGAAGAGGAGGACAGATCGCCTATCATGACAGAAAAAGTTCTCCCAGACAGGTAAGATTTGAACCACTCAAGCACAGCTCCCTGGAGGCCAACCTGCTGAGACAAGCGGTTGATTAGTACCTGATGGTCGACGGTGTCAAAAGCTGCTGAGAGGTCTAACATCACCAGCAGAGCAGGGTTTTTTGCATCCAGGGACAGAAGAATGTCATTCTGCACTTTGAGCAGTGCAGATTCAGTACTGTGACGAGCTCGAAAACCTGACTGAAATTTTTCAAACAGGTTGTTGAGCTCTAGAAAAGATTGAAGTTGAATAAAAACAATCTTTTCTAGGACCTTTGATAAAAATGACAGATGGGAAACTGGTCTGAAATTAGAGAGAGCTGTAGGATCAAGGCCTGGTTTTTTGAGAAGAGGCCTGACCTCAGCGTGTTTGAAAGCAGATGGCACAAAACCTGAAGATAGACAGCTGTTAATAAATGACAAAACACAAAGACCAATTACATCAAAAGAATGTTTGAATATTTTTGATGGAATGATGTCCAGAGAACAGTTAGTTGGTTTCATCTGCTGAACCACCTTGATGAGGTGAGGCAGTGAAACCAGGTCGAACTGGTCAAAAACAGCAGTGGTTATTGCAGATGCACATGGCTGGATGGTGTTGGATGGACTGACAATGTTCTGCCTGATAGTCTATTTTGTTGACAAAATAGCTCTGAAAGTCGTCACAGGTAGACTGAGTGGCAGTTTTCAGAACATTGACAGATGGATTGATAACAGACTGGAGTGTGTTGAATAGCGACTTCGGCCGGTTGGAGCTGGTGGTGATTAAATTGGAGAGGTACTGTGACTTGGCCTAATAATCAGATATATAATAATCAGAGTCTGAGAGAGTCAGAGTTTCTTTATTTGTCATTCACATCACATGTGGTACATGTAGTGGAACAAAATTGTGCACACAGGGTCCCAGTTACATTCAACAATAGCAAAAATTTAAGGTGTAAAAAGTAACAGTAAGTAAGGATCTAAGATATGAATTAAAATATACGCTAAACGAACGGCTAATGGTACGCTAAAAGATGTAAGATATACAGTATGCCAGTCACTAATAGTACAAAACAATACACTGAACAATGCAAGGGATTTATAAAAACATTTTGGGAACCTAACATCTGCAGAAACCATTCACTTTAATTTCTCTAGAGTTCATAAGGATAAGTGCATGTCAGGTCTTCTTTTTTTAAATTAGAAGAACATAGAAACAAACGGACCCGTTCCCCAAAAAAGTCAGTGGGTCTTGTGAGGTGAATTAACCCTGGAGCCTCTGTATATTTGTGGCTTTGACCCTTTTAATACCAGCAGAGTTAGTTTTCAGTCTACGAGAGTCTTCTTGAAGTTTAATGTTTTTCTTAGTTCATATCTTAGATCTTATTACTGTTTTTCTTTTACATTTTATACTTTTGCTGGATTTAACTAGGACCCTGTGTAGGGCTGGGCCATATCATATCGTTACCAGTAATACCGGTATAAAAAGCTTGCCCGGGCAAAAACCTTATATCATGATATGCTAATTTCATGACGTAATACGTCAGGGCGTCCCGCCCCTTAACACCCGACAACTGCGCACCTCCCCTCCACCAGTCTACTGGTGTAAAACGCTAATTAGTTACTGCTAAAATGTTAAAAACAACGCGCGCGCGTCTCAACTTCTCTCCCCCCTGCTCTGCAGCCGGCACAGACAGCTGTCCCCTCCTCCCCTCCTCCCCCGCCCTGCTCCGCTCTGCGCAGCTCGGTGCTGCATGTCTCGCTGCGTGTCCCCGCTGTAAAAACTCGCGCGGCTCCACAGTCCGTCCACATCAGACACAGATCAGTTAAAAAAATGAATCAAGAGGAATGATGCCAAATGAACAGATGAAGCTGAAACATGAACAAGTTTCAGCCGGGTCAGCTGATCAACTTGTAGAAGTTACAGCTCATTTAAAGGAGCTGTATGTAACATTTTTTATAAACATATTTCTTCACTCTGCCACATCTCCTGACAGACTGATGTTAGCCAGGTAATCTCTGAAGAAAAAATATATACTTTAAAAATGATCTGTTATTTAGATTGAAAAAGTCTGCACAAAATATAGATTAAAAAACCACCACAAAAACTAAAGTGCAGGTGTAGTTTTACTTGGAGACTAAATACTTTACTAAATAAAGTAATTTCAGTAAAATTACCCCTTGTTGTTTTTTAAAATTTTATATAATACTGCAAAGCAACATGTTAAGTTAATTTTGTCAAATAAATACATTTGATTTTTTTTTTTTTGGGTTATATCACGAAATTTATCGTTATCGTGATAATACTCTGAAATATCACGATATAATTTTTGAGCCATATCGCCCACCCCTAACCCTGTGTACACAATTTTGTTACATCACATGTATCGCATATGACAAATAAAGAAACCTTGACTTTGAAAAGCAGATTTTTAACACATGCAAAGCACATCCATCCATCCATTATCTTTTACCCGCTTATTCCATTTTGGGTCACAGGGGTCACTGGTGCCCATGTCCAGCAATCACTGTGCAAGGGTTGGGGTACACCCTGGACAGGTCACAAGTTCAACACAGTGCCACAAAGAGACAAACAAGACAAACAACCATTCACTCTCACCTAGGGAAAATTTAGCATTACCTATCAACCTAACATGCATGTTTTTGGTCTGTGGGAGGAAACTGGATTACCCAGAGAAAACCCATGCATGCACACAGAGAACATGTAAACTCCACCCAGGAAGGCCCCCCGGACTGGGATTTGAACCGGGGACCTGCACATTGAGAGGCAGCAGCTCTACCAACTGAGCCATCGCGCTGCGCAAAGTACATCCATTAAGTTGATTTCAAAAGCTTCAGTGAAGGAATTCTTCTGAAATGGCAACACAAATTCATATTTTCTGGGGCTGGACTGTATGTATAACAGTCTTTTATATTATTTTTATTGCTACAGGAATAAGCTGCTTCATCAGAATTATTCTGGGTTTTATTTAAAACTCAGAAAGAGAAGGTACCAATACACTGGAACAGCAAAATCTGCTGGTGAAATGAGTGTTTATAGCCACTTTGGAGTTCAGTGAATCTATGAACTCAGATATTAGAAGGTTTAGGAGCAGTGCGTCAGAATAAATACTTGGTGCAAAGAGTATTTCAACATAAAGAAATAATAATAATTTAGATTTTAACCTTAATCCATCTCCTTCTGAACTTTAAGCATATTGTTACTAATCTTTTGAAATCCCTAAATCTAATTGTATCTCAAGTTGCTGAGGCTACTGGAGGACACGTGTCAAAACAACACTGGTCAGAAAGTGACGACGTCAACCACTTTTGGGTCAGGCGGAAAATACTGAATAAATGTCCTTTGGAAAAACCTGCAGCAAGCACAGAGCTTTAAGTTGTTGGGAAATAATTTACCAGGACCACAAACAGGAATGGTAAAATGTAAACAGTGTAAAAAAAATGTATACCTTCAAAGCACCTCTAATAATGATATACGAGGATCAATAAAATTCATCTACTGCAAATGTTTTTCAGAATAGTTTAAGGAAAATTTAAAATCGAAGCTGCAAAAGCAGCAAAAATGGCAAAAAATACACAAAGTACCTAAAACTGTAGCTGTGAGGATGGTTTATTGATCTGTGATCAAGCCTGCTGTGGCAAATTATTCCTTCCCAAACAATACAAGGAAGTCTACTGAGAAGTCTACAACAAATGTCACAGGTGCTGTGCTGTGTGTCCGACGGTGGACATGCCTTATTTATGCTCATAACTTCATGAAAGTGTGTTAAGGGTGTTAAGTGTGTACATTTTGTTGTATAAACAACTTATATGTGGATGAAACATCCCCATGGTGTGTTGAATGTGTGTGAACCCGCCCACCATCTAACAAGGAGCTTCGGAGAAATGGCACCCAAAAAATAAGACCAAAAGTAGAACACAAATATTATTTTTCATTCATTCAACCTTTATTTATACAGGTTAGTCTCATTAAGTCACGAGGGCTCATTTACACGAGAGACCTGTTTCAGGCAAAACCATATACGGTACACACACTAAACAGCCTTAAAACGCATATAAAATAAAAAGTAAATAAAAGTACTGTAGTAATATAAAACAAAATTAAATCAAGTTGCATTATGAAACTAGGTAAACTATAATGGAGCATAAAAGGGGTACAAGTCACATTTCTTCCTTTGTCATACTTTCCAAAGAATAACTAATCAAATGGATGGCAGCAAAATGTCAGAGATTATGTTAAAATAATATTCAGATGTAATTGAAACATTCATAAGTCCAAAGTGGAATCCTAATCCTTGTATTTATCATACTTTTAAGCAATATCAAATTCAAGTCAAGTTTATTGTTTTTCGCATCAAAGGTGGTACATGAGGTGGAACCAAATTGTGTACTTGAGGTCCCAGTTACACCCAAAAATAGTGTAAAACATAAAAAGAAACAGTACCGGTATATGAGGATCTAAGATATACGCTAAACAAATATCAGTGTATCTATCTTATATACCGGATTTTCTGGTGTACAAGTCACAGTTTTTTTTCATAGATTTGCCAGTCCTGTGACTTATGCCTCTTATCAACAGGTCTGGTTCCTGTAAGGTCCCATTGTGGCTAGTTTGGGCCAGTTCCTATGGGACCGGTTTATTTCTGTATCCACTGCACGCTTAGGACCCCTTTAGTGGGCGTGAAGTTCTCCTGCAGTGGGCGGGTAATTCTCCTGCAGTGGGTGGATCATTAATATCAACGCTTCTAACCAGCTGGTGGCGCTAGTGATACATTAAGCTCTTTATTAACCACTAACACACACATTAGAAGAAGAGCTGGAAAAGAACACACACAACCAAAGTGGATGAGCTTGTTTCTTTTTTGAACATTCTGCTTTGTCTGTGGCTTTTTCAGCCACAGACAAATGTTCATATACAGTATATATATATATATATATATATGTGTGTGTATATATACACATATATGTATATATATTGTATATACATACATGTGTACACATACAAACATATGCGTGAGTATATATATATATACACACACACACACGTGTTTATATATATACATACATGTGTGTATATATACACATATATGTACACATACATACATAATATATACTGTACATACATATATTCATTCATTCAACCTTTATTTAGTCAGGTAAATCTTTTGAACCTCAAGGGCTCATTTACGAAAGCGACCTGCTAAAACTAAAGAACAATGAACAGCAGTGGTATAATTTCCTTAAACAATAAACAATAAACAAACAAACAATAAACAATAGAAAACAAAAGAGAGAAGAAAAAAAAAAAACAAAAGAAAGTTTTTTTTTTTTTTTTTTTTACAAAGTATCAAAAAACTAGCAAAACATTATAAGGTAGACGTATAAAATCAAAGACAGGAACAGATCTGCATTGGTTTTTGCCAGGATTCCAACAGATTCTGAAAACCATTTAGAGAAGTCAAGGTCGAGAGCTTCAGATCTTTTTGTAAGATATTCCATGAAGCAGGAGCGGAGTAGGAGAAGGCCCTTTTTCCAAGTTCAGTCCTCACTGACGGAACACTGCAGGTAATCATGTCCTGAGAGCGCACACTGTAGCTGCACTCACGCAAAGACATGTAGGAGGAGATGTATGAGGGCAGCAGACCAAGAAGTGATTTAAAGATGAAAATGTACCAGTGGAAGAGTCTGCGTGAGGTTAATGATGTCCAGTTAACCAGTGAATACAGGGTGCAGTGGTGGGTACGATAATCACAACCAGTTATGAATCTTAGTGCACCATGATAGACAACATCCAACATCCGCAGGGTGCTTGTAGGAGCATTCATGTAGAGAATGTCACCGTAATCAATGGAGGGAAGGAAAGTCACAGACACAAGGCGTTTCCTGACATTCAGTGATAGACATGATCTGTTTCTGAAAAAGAAACCCAGTTTAACTTTCAGTTTCTTCACTAGGTTTTCCACGTGGAGTTTAAAAGAGAGATGTGAATCAATCAGGATACCCAGATATTTATAGGAATCAACAAACTCAATAGGGACACCATTTGAAGAAAAAATCAGAGGAGGATCTGCTGGAACCGCCTTCCTATTTGAAAAAAACATCCCTTTTGTTTTATCAGCATTTAGGACAAGTTTGAGACGGAACAAATCTGACTGGATGATGTCAAAAGCAGATTGCAGTAACTGGAAAGCCTTAGCTACTGTTTTAGCTCTGCAATAAACAACTGTATCATCAGCATAGAAATGTAAGGACGCATCAGGGATGCAGTGACCTACATTAGCTATGTAGATTGTAAAGAGAGTGGGTCCTAAAACTGAGCCTTGTGGTACACCATTTTTAACTGTTAAATAGCTGGAAGAAGTACCGTTATGTTGAACACATTGCATCCGATTGGAAAGATAGTTAGAAAACCAACCGATGGTGTGATCAGAGAAACCGATTTCTGAGAGCTTATGACACAGGATGTTATGATCCACAGTGTCAAAAGCTTTAGACAGGTCTAAGAAAAGTGCAGCACAATAGTCCTTAGCATCCAATGCTTCAACAACATCATTCAGAACCTTCAGAGAAGCAGTTGTTGTGCTGTGTTTTTTCCTGAAACCAGATTGATGGAGAGGTAAGATGTTAAATGAGTCCAGATAATTTTTGATCTGGGAGTTTATCAGTTTTTCTTGAACCTTGGCTAAGATGCAGAGTTTAGAGATCGGTCGATAATTGTTCAGTGAGGTGGGGTCACCTCCCTTCAGCAAAGGAAGAACAAATGCTGTTTTCCAAGCATCCGGAATGGTGTTTTGGCTTATGGACAGATTAAAGATGTGGGTCACAGGGACTGTGATGATATGAGCAGCCAGCCTTAAGAAATAAGGTGGAAGTTCATCTGGACCTGCAGATTTTTTTGGATCAAGATCATTTAACAGTTTATTTACCTCACTGACTGAGAACGGAGAAAAAGAGAAGGTGTGATTAACAGATGGTTGACTTGTAGAAGGGATTTGATTTGTAGAAGTTTGATTATTAGATAAAGTGGCTGATTTTCCGTTTGTAACTGTGTCAAATAATGAACTAGAAGCAACAAAATGTTTATTGAAACAGTTCAGGATCTCGTGCTTATTTGACACAGGAACAGAGTCAACAAGAAATTGTGATGGGAGGTCAGATGATTGGGGGGTCCCTGAATGGTTTTCCATATATATATTCCATATATATTTATATATACAGTACATACATATACACATATATACATATATATATATACATATATATTTATATATACACACATTGATGATGGTGGAGTACACTACTTTGGACAAAACTGAAAGTGGCATGTATCCTAAAAAATCTGCGCCGCTCCATTGTCCCAGTTGATCAACAAGTGTGTTCCAAACTAAAACATTTGTAATATAAACTTAACAATATGTAATCAATCAATTCCAATCAAAATATCAAAGCAACTTTATTTAAATACTGTAAATGTTACATGTCAATAAAATTGTAACAGTTTTAAAAAATGAAAGATTGGTGTTATTTGTAGAAACAGAAAAACATATTACTAAATCTGCAGTTATGTATGAAATATGAACTTAAAATATCATCACTGGAATCTTAACCTGTTGTTCCAAAACATGTAACAATAATTAAAAGTAAAATTTGGCCAATAGCTCAGGTAAAAATGCTGACCTGTAGAACATTTCTACATTTTTCACTGCTTCTGTAAAGAACTCACCATCAGACACAATCCTCTGTGAATAAAGTCATCTGACCCAGAACTAAAGTTCTTTAGTTTGTAGCAGGTCGCTTTTGTAAAAGAGTCCACGAGGCTCAATGAGATTTACCTGACTAAATAAAGGTTGAATGAAAAACACCATGAAGTCACAGTACCCCTGCTCCGTCACAAACTGAGCTTGTATGACATCTGCTGAGTTCATAGGACCTGTTTGTGTTGTCAATGCAGGACTGTTTTTTTTTTTACTGAGGCACAGAGGACATCTTTGGCACAATGTGGACAAGGTGCAGGAGAGCAGAGCATCAGGAGAAGCTCTGAGGTCTGTTCGGCTGCAGTTGATGTGTAGTCTGGAGTCACAAGATCAGATCCTGATGCAGCAGTTCAGCGATGGCTTCATATGTCTGTCTGGCTGTTTTCACTGCCCCATCTGACAAACAACACAAAATTATTGTTATAATCTCCTCTAAACATCATTGTCCTTTGCTTTTATCTGTAATTTTCAAAGTTTGGAGTGTTTCTGTCATGGCATACTTGCTTTACAGTGCAGTGACTTGTCCCATCCTTCTCCAAGGACACCCACGGCTAGAGGATCTTTACACAGGAACTGACTGATTAACCTGAAATAAATCACATTACACATTAATACAGGCCTATAGGCCTAAGTGACAAATTTATGGATTTTTCCCCATATTTATAAACCATTTTTGGACTGAGATATGACCGTTTCCATTTATTCTGACTGAACCAAAACAAAAACAGAAGTACAGTACAGTAGATAGAAGTAACATGTATGGCATGAAGTTGGCGGTTGTATCACGTAATATGAAAACGTGGCTATAATGATAAATTCAAAAAAGTTCAAGACAAAAACAACTGGACTTTATTTATTATACTATGCTTTAGACTATTTTTTTCCTTCCTTGCACTTTTTAGAATTTACCATGTCCTGGATGACTGAGAATCTTCACTCGCTATTATCGACTCAAACGGCCTGCCATACACCACATTCTGCTCTGCTTCGAACCTTGAAAACAGCTGCCAACTCGGCGAATTAGACCATTAAAGTGCATTTATTAAGCAAATGATAGACTCAGACACACCTCCTCTCCTACAATTTCGAGCTAACAAATATTGTTTATGTGATTTTCTTGTTATATTTCAGAGAAACGAGCCGTTCCGCCATCTTTTTTTTTTTTTTCAGAAAAGCCTCTCGGCTGTTGCTGAAGCTAGTCTCCGGTGTTTTTTCAGTCCAAAAACGCTCAGAGAGTTGCATGACTCACTGGAAATATGCTTAAAGTTATAAAACACTCACCATCTACTATAGACCCCTTTCACGGCTCGTCATCAACCCTGGAAAAATACCGGAAGTAGCCATCTTGGCGACATAGCTGTGTTAGCCTCAAAGCTATTGTAATGGTGCGTCGCGTCTGGTCACACAAAATCAAAAAATGGTGAATTATTGTCGTGTCCATGGCTGCCACAATTGGTCAGATTGAGAGAAAAAGCTTCTGTTTTACAGATTACCACTCGTGATCACAAATCAAGGTGAAGTAACTCAGCAGTTATCAGAGGAAAGTCGACGTCTGTGGCTGCCAGCCTAAACCAGAACTTGGATTGAAAAAAACAGAGCAACATCCGAATTTGCTCTGCACACTTTGTGTCAGGTAATATATTTCTTACAGTAGATTATAGTGAATTAGGGCATTACACGAATCATAAGTTTATAGACCCCTTTCACGGCTCGTCATCAACCCTGGAAAAATACCGGAAGTAGCCATCTTGGCGACATAGCGGTGTTAGCCTCAAAGCTATTGTAGTGGTGCGTCGCGTCTGGTCACACAAAATCAAAAAATGGTGAATTATTGTCGTGTCCATGGCTGCCACAATCGGTCAGATTGAGAGAAAAAGCCTTCTGTTTTACAGATTACCACTCGTGATCACAAATCAAGGTGAAGTAATTCAGCAGTTATCAGAGGAACGTGGACGTCTGTGGCTGCCAGCCTAAACCAGAACTTGGATTGAAAAACACTGAGCAACATCCGAATTTGCTCTGCACACTTTGTGTCAGGTAATATATTTCTTACAGTAGATTATAGTGAATTAGGGCATTACACGAATCATAAGTTTATTGAGCACGAGGACAGACCTTTGAAACACCACCTCCCTTTCTCTGTTTAAGACAGCCCTGAAAACACATCTCTTTAGACTTATCATTAACTTTACTAAATGTATTTTATATTATATAATCCTTATGTATTTTATATTTCAATTTGTCACTGATAATGTTTGAACTGAATTGGTTTGTTAAGTGTCCTTGGGTGTCCTGAAAGGCGCTTTTAAATAAAATGATGATTATTATTATTATTACAATCCTTTAACTGTGCTGCATAAAATGTACATGGAACGTTAAATTTTTTTGTTGAGTTATTTGTTTTTTACAAATAGCATAAACAACTCAACAACTGAAAGCTTAACAAAGCTTTCAGTTGTTGAGTTGTTTATGCTGATTATTCAAAATTCATAAGAGCACATGACACTCATGACAAGAGCACTGTCATGATAAACTACACATCTAGCTCTCAAGTTGAAAAGCAAAAAATACATACAAACACTAAATATGTAAGAAGCACATACAATAACCTAAATTAACTGTTCTTGTGTTGTTTGACAACTGACAATCCGGTGCTATGTTGTAAATCCTGTTTTGAAATTCATATGCATATGAACACACCAATTATTTACAACTTCATTTAAGTAATTTTTATTTTATTATGTTTTTTCTTTTCTTAGGCAGACGTGCTCCATTGTACAGCAAGGATGATCCAGACTGGGTGCCTTCACTGAAGACGTGTGCTGCAGAGTGCAGTTGGTGCTGATGGTGGGATGACATCTGGCAGCTGAACGCTTCAACCGACGACAAAAAAGAACTAAAAAAAACATGGCAAATAGCACATGTTAGAATCCATGTTGAACGTGTCATAGGCTGTGTTAGACAAAAATACACAATCTTGAATGGCCCTCTTCTACCTATCGATTTTCAAACATGTAGATATCCAGAAAAAGTTGCATTAATCAATATGATTGGCTTTGTGTGCTGTGCCTTGGTTAATCACCTTTGGTGGGTTATGAGTAGCTGCATGAATTGTAAAAAGAACAAGTGGATAGAAGAGTGATAGCTGATGTGAACCTTTTTTATTTTTATTTTACATTGTTCCACCTTTACTTTGAAGTTGTTTTTGCAAATATGGGGCAGACATGATTTTTCATTCACTGCACTCTTTATTTGAGCATGATGCTGGTGAAGATTCTCAGTCGTCCAGGACATGATAAAATCAAAAAAGGCGTTCAATACAGGATCAACTGGACTTTATTAGTAACAAATAAAGTCCAGTTCATCCTGTATTGAACGCCTTTTTGATTTGAGCATGAATTACTATATCATTGTTTATGTATTGATTTGATTAATGTAATTTTGATTATGCTTTTTCTGTAATGGATATCACACAGACGTGAGCAAACAAGACAACTTACATATTACAACATATGTTTCACATAGTGGTGCTGATACTGTATAGCTCACGTCGATTTAGAAAACCTCTCTTTTAAACAGAATAAATGACATTATGTATCATTAACCATTTTGTTTGTGCACTTTTTGTATTGACTAGAAAATATTCTGCCAAACTCAAAGTAGTTATAAGGTAAAAAAGGTCTATATAAAGACAACCATTCGTACTATTATCTTAAAAGATAAATGTCTGCAGAATGCACCTCAAAGTTCGTACTGTAATTAGATTCATAGAGTAGCTGTTATTTATATAATTTGTGTTGAAACACTCAGAGTAGCTGTTATTTATATAATTTGTGTTGAAACACTGTACAAGAGTTGAAAATTTTGAATAACACTTGTCAGCCATCATTGTACTTCACATGTTTATTTAAAAAATATGTATTGAGGTAGTTCTGCACAGAGCTTCTATAAGATGAACTGAAACACACATTTACACATTTAGTCTGGATTAAGAAGGAAAATCAAGGCATTGCTCTCTGGAACCGCTCAGATCTGGTTGATCCAGGGATCAAATGTAGCTTAAAAAACAGGGATCTAAGATCATTTTGACAAAATTTGCTTCAATCCTCAGACTGATGTGATGAGTCACATACATTTACAATAAGAATACATAGCTAGTGTGTGTTTAAAAACACACCCAAAATATATTTATATGTACACAGACAAAATTAAATATAAATCACCAAATAATTCACAATGTCTGCGTAGGTCACAGCTGGTAAGGTCTTCTCATCTTCTGACATGTTGGACAGCTGGTATGGGTCTTAGCTGCCAATTATCTGTATTTTATCCAAATGACGTTCCTTTGCTGCAGGCTGAAGCTGGTCCACATACTCTCCTGCAGCTTCTGTCTTCTTCACAGAGGTTTGTTTTACAGAGAACATGGTCAAATCAGAAATAAAACCGGAGCTCTGACTTCAACTACTGTGTGTTTACAGCGCGAGTGTCTCCAACATGGCGGTGCTTCCGGTATTGCGCAATCCGTGAAAGGGGTCTATAGACTCCATGAGAAGAGAAGTGGCTGTGTCAAGGCCAGTCAGTCTCCCTCCCACTGTTGGCTGGGCAGTTTGCATTTCCTGGAAGACCGACTCTTCTTCTTCTTCTTCTTCTTCTTCTTCTTGGCGGATTGCAAACAACGTTCAGGTGCATACGCCACCTACTGGAGAAGACTGAATCTCCGCCCTCCGACCTAGGAATACGCCCCCTGACCAATCAGTGAACACGCTGTGCTGATGTCATAACTGGACCCTAGAGGAACCGGACCTTTGTACCTGAGTGAAGCAGGCACCAAAATAGGACCGGTTTCACGTGAACAGGACCCTGTGGGTACACCCCATAACTAGTTGTTAACTAGTTACGAACGAGCCCGAACGAGCGCGAACAGGACCTGTTGATAAGAGGCATTAAGGCCCCAGTATAGCTCTGCGTTCGGCCGAACGCCGCTCTACGCGCGCATTCTGTGCGCAGGCAGTTCACAGTATAGCTCTGCGTTTGTTCTCGCTTTAATGCTTGCGTTTTCGCTCCAAATTCTTGACGTCATTTGAGCAGCAGCGGGGCAGAGCGTTTACCTACGGGACAAATTGAGGTCGCTGATTGGTCATTTGCTGACACGCCTACTGAATTGATTGACAGGTCGGGTGGGGAAAAAGGCACGAGCCTGGCCAGCCGCAGCGGTGTTCTGTGTTTATATGTTAATAAAAATTCTAAAAAATAAAATAAAAACAGGGAGCGCTGGTCCAGCACACCAGGAAATCTGCAGAACCTCACGCAGCCACAATGGACCTGAGTTTAATTCGCTCGTGACAAATTCATTCATTTCCTCATCATTTCAGTCATGGAGTCAGCGGAGGAGGAAACGATCACTTGACTTTTGGCAAAAAAACTAAAGAAAAGGCCAGATCAGGGATGAAGAAGAGGAATTTAATACATTAGTGTCACATACAAAACAGTCCGGTGCCGGGCAGTTTATTGTGAGACAACGCCCTTGCGTTCGCGGTCGTAAAATTTTAGCTTGGCGCGTTCATTCCCGCGTTCAAACGCTTGTGCCTCTGCGTTAGAACAGCGTCGAGCGGTGTTTGGCCGAACGCAGAGCTATACTATGGCCTTTATAGAATAGAATAGTGTAGGGATATCGCAGTGGTCAGTTTTACTGACCGTACAATATTCCAGATGATAGATTGATCGATCAGGTTTTCACCTGACAAACTTATCATCAATATTCACAAGTTCTCTCTTTTTAGATTAATACCTATAATTCTGTGCCTTGGAGGTGAGGATGTAAAGACATGAAACGTCAATTTATGAACTAAATCATTTAATTAACAAATCATTAAATTACACCACACATTTGTACATGTTTGGATCAATCGAATTTCCTATAACTAACTGTTCACAGATTTAAATTTTGAACAACAGACAAGTAAAAGATGACATTACTTCTTCTGCAGGTACTCTTAACTTAGTTTGTTGCTGACAACAGAGATAAAGTTTAAAGGGAAGTTTTTTAGCATAAGAAGGAGGAAAAGTGGAAAAGAAGGGGTGAATATCTTGAATGTTGATAACCAGAATATGACACGTTCCCCGTGCGATCTCCAGCTGGACGTACCGTATGTCCGGTGTGTAAACAATCAGCGACTCGTTACCTTTTGACGGTCTACCAAGAATGGATCGATCCTTGAAGTCCGGAGAGGTCAGTCTGTTTAGATTGTAGCTTCTCACGTCCGCCTTTGACCCACTGAAGTAACGTAGTCTGGTTGATGTTTCAAGAGTAAAAGTGTTCTTGGATGTGAACACTCATTGTGGTCGGAGCTTAGAAGCTCAGGTGAGTTAACAGCAGTCTTGCTATTAATTCGGCTGTTGAACTGGACCGTTGATGCTTGGTCCAAGTTCTCAGCTTCAAAGAGAAAGTCCATTCATGTTAACTTTCTTCCAGCAACTACTGAAGAGAAGTTAGATGTGAAGGTTTTAACTGAGACGTGACCCAGAAAACGTGTTATTTTCTGATTGGCCGGATGGCATCAGAAGTTGATGTGAGAATGACATCAACACGTTGAAAGGGGGTCAAAAGATTAGTTTGTCAGAAAGATAAAGTGTTAGTTTCAGATGTCAGCATTTTATGATAAAACTGATTCCTTTGCCTTAACACTTTAAGCAAAATACTGTTGGTTTGATTAAAACAACGTCATTAAGCATCACATATGGAACTTACTATGATAATAGCAAAACAGATATTATTAATCTTGATTATTTAAGGACAAAAACGAAATGTCTCTTGTTGTCCTGTTTTCAAACTAAATGAAAAAGATAAAGTGTTCCTTTTATCTTCACATGCAAGTTCGAGAGGAGAAATCCTTCAGGTACAACATTTTGAGGAAATGTCCAGTTTGAATTAAATACTGTAGTCCTTGACTATCAAACATTAAATGCACTAATTATTGTACAAATAACACAAGTTATTCATTGATGACATTTGAATTAACACAAATTAAAAGAAGTCTCTGGATGTGCTGGTGAAGATTCTCAGTCGTCCAGGACATGATAAAATCATCAAGTCTCTGGATGACTTAATTTATGATGTTTGATTCAAATTAAAGTAATAAAAGTATTATTGTCCCTTCAGGAATAACTCCCAAAAAGTTCATTACTGAGAACGATCAGAGACGTGCTTCAAACTCAAGGTTGTATCACTACAGTTGGATAGATAAATGGATGGATAAATGGATGGATAAATGGATGGATGGATGGATGGGTGGGTGGATGAATGGATGGGTGGGTGGATGATTGATGGATGATAAATAGATGATGGGTGGGTGGATGGACGTATAAATGGATGGATGGATGGATGATGGGGCCGAGATGGTGTAGAGGCAGGGCAGCCGGCTCAGGACCGGAAGGTCCCGGGTTCGATCCCCGGTCACTGCATACCTCGCTGTGTCCCTGGGCAAGACACTTAACCCCGAGTTGCTCCCGGTAGGACTGGATGGCGCCTTGCATGGCAGTCTGCCGCTACTGGTGTATGAATGTGTGTATGAATGGGTGGATGGCTGGTACTGTGAAGCGCTTTGGGGCCCCTCATCGGGGGCTGGAAAGCGCTATAAGTAAGCTCCATTTACCTTTTACTATGATGGGTGGGTGGATGGATGGATGATGGATAGATGGATAAATGGATAAGTGGATGGATGGATAAATAGATGATGGGTGGGTGGATGGATGGATGGATGGATGGATGAATTAATGGATAAGTGGATGGATGAATAAATAGATGGGTGGATGGGTGGATGATGGATGGATGGATGTTGGGTGGGTGGATGGATGGATGGATAGATGGATGGATGGATGTTGGATGGATGGATGGATGGATGATGGATAAGTGGATGGATGGATAAATGGATGATGGGTGGGTGGATGGATGAATAAATGGATGGATGGATAAGTGGATGAATGGATAAATGGATGGATGGAAGATGGATGGATGGATGATCAGGTTTAGTGTGTGATCTCGTTCTGACACGCTTCACATCTGACAGAGCTGGTTTGTTAAACACGTTCTCACAATCGTTCCTGTCTCTAATAGCAGAAATGTAAACCACAGGACACATTTAGACACTTTGACATCTTCAAACCAGAGCCTGAGACACACTGTCCGTGTGGTCGAAGACAACGTGAGCTGTAAAAACCTGAATGTCTCTGGTTGCTGAGAAGGTTTTGAGACGTAGTTCACAGAGATTTTATTTTGAAATGTTCCAGTTGAGACCATCAACACATCAAAAATACACAACTAAAATAAATAAATAAAATAACACAAATCAGATGTTGTGCCTCCTCCTGTGCAGCAGCAGCAGAGTGACTTTCTTCATTTGTGTCATTAATTTCTGTTGTGTTGTTGCTGTTTCAGGTCATTAGCTCAGTGTTTACAGACTCCCTCCTTGGGCAGCCGCCCCCTTGGCCTCCCCCCTTCACTCAGTGTTGTGCGAATGTGCGTAACCCCATCCCTCTGGGTCCTCCAATTCCCTCTTGACCAGCGAGCCGAGGGGGTGGGCTCTGGCTTTTTCCCTGTAATGAACTCCCCAGAGACGGCTGTTCAGGTTTATGACTGTAAAAAAATTGCTCCCATGGAGCCCAAACCCGGAGAAGACAAACAAAAGTAAATATCTGGAATTAATACTCAAGTTGTTTGGTCTTTCCCAGCATGTGTGACCCCCCCCCCCCCCCCCCCCCCCGCATCCTCACAGAATGGGATGCAGCTTTGCGTGTTTAAAACCAACATTTTGAGTTTAATGATAAATACAATTTTCTTTTGTTCATAAGTAAAGGTTATCGTACTCTTTTTTTTCCCCCCATAAATCCTATATCTAAGCATCCTTCAGTCCATTTTATGGTAATAAATAAATAAAATCCTCTCTGCACTGCTGGTGAATGATGATAAAATGTTCATTTAGCTGTTAAAAAATAGGAAAAACCTGAATAAATGAGTGAAGGAACACAAGAAGCACAGATTTCCACCACTTGGTGCACCTGGTTTGTGAAATAATGCATAAAAACGTCCAGCAGGATCAGTTTATTTTAGATTAAAAGTGCCTTTGGAAGAGCTTTCCAACTAAAACTAGACTTTTTAATGTTCCAAAAAGAGCAAAGACTTTGATATTTCTGCATTTTAGTTCACTGGAAACATCAGTGTGGTCAAAAGTAGCATGATGCTCACACACCAGAGCAGTGAAGAACATTGGAGAATGAATATCTCCGTGCAAAGAAAACACCTGAAAGTTCTTGAGTGTCAGAACAAGGCTTTGAGTCCAAGCATGTTCTTTAAGAGTGGTCGTGTTTTGGGACTTTTACAAGCCTCAAGACTTCACTCATACAATAAGTGTACCGTATTTTCCAGCCTGTAAGTCACAGTTTTTTAACTAATTTTCATGTCCTGGTACTTATAGGGCGAAGCGACATATTTAGGGATTTTTTCCCATATTTTTAGACCAATTTTTGGCTGAGATATGACTGTTGCCATTCATTCTGACGAAAAAAATGGAGCAGTACCACTTTCGGCCGCAAGGGTCCACCGACCGTTCCCAGCTCATGTGTCCGACAGAAGCCTCCTCTGGTCGGACTCACTCTGTCGCAGCGCGGCCTCCTGCTCTCTGGAGGTCTGAACTACTGTTACCTCAGTGTTTGTTAGCAAAATAGCTCATGAACCACAGGACAGATTTTGATGAAACTTACAGAAAGTACTCACTGGATGGACATTTACAACTGATTAGCTTTAGGAGATATTTGAGCTAAAATTCGATTTATTTATAATATATTTCGTATTTATTTTACGTTTGGAAGAGCCGTCAAAGCGAAACTATTTAAATCCAGCTGATTTGAACATTACGTTAATTTTTTTAAGTAAAGTTCACCTCAGAAACACTTTTGCTATAATCTCAGCAAACAAATGTATTTTTTTAGGCGTTTATCTTGCTAAATTTTAAAGAAACGTAGCGGTCCCACCCGTGCGGGTGCACGTAGCGAAACTAATTTTTAAATACAGCTGATTTGACCATTGCGTGCATTTTTTAAAGGAAAAGTTCAGCTCAGACACATCTTTGCTATAATTTTCCGCAAACAAATAATTGTTTTTAAGTGTTAATCTTGTTAAAGTCCTTCCGTGCATGCTCCTGCGGCCATTTCGCAGCCAATCCATTTTGGGCAAAACACCGGTCCACATTTCCGGGTTGTCAGCGGTGACGCGTAACATAGGCGACGCGTCAGCGGTGACGCATAATAGATGCAACGTATATGGAGGTGCGACATGTTGATGGGTTTTTCCACTTTATTGGACATAATTGGACTAATGCGACATATAGTGCGGTGCGACTTTTAAGTCGGAAAGTATGGTACCTGCGCCTGCATGAAGGACTGTACGGGGTGTGTCTGCTGGAATATGTTGGGTCTTTAAAGAAAGATGAGTCACTGAAAACAGTTGTTCTGACCATTTCAGTAGACTGGAATTGTTCCAAACACTCTAATAATGATAATTATTCCTCATAATGCACACGTGTAGGAGATCTTGGACCAACACACAGCAGCTCTCTCCTCTGGGACTGATCTTACAGTTTCCTTGTTGGTTTGTAACTTTCCGTCCGTCCAGTGTGGCTCCACCTTATCTTTAACACCATCATGCTTCACTGAAGACAAGCAAATGGTCAGTAACACAAAGAGCTAAAGATAAATTGTGCACGTGCAGCTGCTGCAATTAAGTCGAAGATTCTCTATCATGCCTTGTGTTTGTGTTTCGTTGAATAACTTTTTGTTTATTTTGTTTATTTTGCATGATTTTCATCCATTGCATTTATTTATGATTCTATTGATCTTTGCAAAATTTTGGTTTTGTAGCACTTTGGTTTTATTTGTTTTTGTGGTGCTGCATTAAAACATGGGGTGGATAGAGCTGCTGTCTCACTGTAAGATGGTTGCAGACTAAAAGCATGCATGCTGGGTTAACTGGTAACTCTAAATTGTCCCTGGGTGTGAGTGATGGACTGGAGGTCTGTCCAGGGTGTCCCCTGCCTCTCACACGTGACTGCTGAACATATAATTTACCGTATTTTCCGCCATATACGTCACACCGCTCGATAAGTCACCTCAGTCCAAATATGTCTAATAAAGTGGAAAATTCCATAAATACATTGCTTTGCCGTATACATCACATCTATTACACATCACCACTGACAACCCGGAAATGTGGGCCGGTGTTGTGACAAAAATCGATTGGCTGCCAAATGGCGGCCGCTGGGGTATGCACGGGAGGACTTTAATGATAATTTAACAAGACTAACATTTAAAACCAATTATTTGTTTGCTTGAAATTATAGTAAAGGCGTGTCTCAGTCTAACATTTGCTTAATAAATGCACTATGACGGTCAAATCAGCTGCATTTCAAAAGTATTTGCAGCCTTGGTGCTCCAGGAGCACACAGAGGGAAGAAATTAAGGAGGAACACTGCACATTTCTTCAAAATTTAAGAAGATAATCATCTAAAACCTAAAAATAATAATAATTGCCTAAAACAATTATTTCTTTGCTCAACTTTATAGTAAATGTGGTCTCAGTTGAACTTTAACTTAATAAATGCACTTTGATGGTCAAATGAACTGTAATTTGCTGGGGCGGCGCAGTGAAATGAAGCTGATTTCACGTTTGCTCCAGGCGAACCACTTTTACCTATTACATGATACAACGGCATGCCATACTACTCGAGTGCCATCTAGCAGCTGAATATGGTAGTGTTCAATATTTTCAGTCAGAATAAAACGATCATATCTCAGCCAATAATCAGTTTATATGAGAAAAAATACATACGTTGCTTCGGCGTATAAGTCGCAGAGTATGCAAATTATGCAAAAAACTGTGACACAGGCCAAAAAATTATGGTACTTCCCCATGACCCAGAAAGGAGAAGCAGATGAAACTTATTCAAAAATATAATCAAATAAATTAAATCTGTACACATCCTTTATGATTGTCTATTGTTTTCCGCTGTTGTCATCACTCTTTGTTAAAATTCAGGTCTCTCTTGTAAATGAGTCCCCGAGGCTGAATGACCTGTATAAATAAAGTTTGAATGAATGAATGAATTATGCCCAATTTCGCTCAGTTATTAACCATTTCAGTGCACAGAATGTAATGAGAATAAAATCAGGCCAGTGCAAAATTGATGCAGAAAAGAAAAAAGTTAAAACACTCCAGTGGTATATAAAAAAAAGACGTTTTAAGATCTCAACTTTGAAAAGTGTTATTTAAAAATTGTTGCATTGTTTTTACAGTAACTCAGTTTGTATACAGGAGATCGCAGCAGTTGTAAAAGGTTTGGTGCAGTGGTAAATATTCTCTTGAACTTGTTTTCCTCCTGCAAATAAGTTTGTCTTTCAGCTTTGTGACCATTTTGCCATTTGTGCATCAGCCTCTCAACTCAAAATGTAGAAAAGCTATAAACTTAACTATTGCTTTAAATAGCATGAGCTCATTTTAAGGCATGCTATGTTGTGTGTGCATTTAAAGAAAGAGAAGTTCATCATCTATCCCAGGTGATGCTCCAGCGCTCTGAAAGAGAAAAATAAGTCTGTTCCAGGGGACACTGACTTGATTTTTTTGTTTCTTCCCCTCCGTTTGTTGTGTTTTTTTAGAAGCCAGGAATATCAATATGTTTTGCACATTTGAAATAGCTCGTGGCGCATGCACGCTCGGCAGTGGCAGCTCCGGCTTCAAACATATTAGTTTTCTGGGAGATCAGATCCACCAGGGACGGCCTGGGAACACGTGCGGGAAACAGCCACGCGGTCCCGCTCATCATTTGAAGGCAGCCATTGTTTGAACTTCAGTAACTTTAAACAGGTTAAAGTCATATTTAGAATGAAACACTTGTCTTGTAGGCCCTGCTCGGTTTTCAGGTTAGAATATTTGTCAGTGGCTGCTCTCCAGGGAGAATGTTGAGAGGTTCAGGCAAAGAATGACGCTCCCTGCAGTCATTTATCTGCAGGAAGCTACACCCAGCAGGCCGCAACCAGCGTCACTCATCACCAGCGCTGCTGCTGACACACTAGCATATGTGAAGGCAGGCGCACGCACAATAAACACCACGCACGGCAAGCACAAACCCTGCTGTAATGAGTGACTCTGGCTCTGCACGTCCCTAATCTGCAGCCACTTCAGCACGGAGGGGGCACCGTAAAGAACAAGAAGCCTGCAGTGAGCAGAGGCGAAATAAAAAAACACACAAGTGGCTCACGGAACCCGTCAGGGGCTTTTAAAAGGCACGCACGGCTTCTCCCTCGTCCACGCTGCGGGCCTGGAGGGGCTTTATAAAACGCCGGCCTGCAAAACTTCACTCGGAAGCGTCGGCTCAGCCTTCCGGAGCGGGGCTTCTCCAAGAAAAATGTAAACTATTGGGAACAAATGTTGTTTTAAACGTGTTCAAAAGAAACCTGATCCTCGTAGAGACGGTTTACAGGTCAACACACACTAAAACACACAACCGCTGCTTTTTCATGTGAGACTTGGTGTCTCCATCTCTTCCCCGCTGTGTTAAATTAACAACCTGCAAACGGAAAGAAAAAAAACTTTTATGAGATCATGCACGTGAGCTGTACTTTATTTTTGTGTTTGGCCTCTTCTTTGAGCTGATCTGCACCTTCTGCTGAGCTTTAAGCTCTAACGTCGATCTATCCAGCGTTCATCTTCACTTCCTCGTCATCAAATGATCGTTTGATAACCGTTGAGTCCTGATTGCAGCATCTTCCTGATCATCATCACACACAGAAACCTCTGAGGCAGCATGAATCAACAGAACAGTGTAGAAAGCTGCAGGAACCACTCGACTGTAAACACTAAAACAAAGGGTGTGCAGCTGCATATTCTAGGATTTACTTAATAAATAAAACAACCGTATACTGCCTACAAGGGTCTGAACTGTTCGCTGATTAAAACACACACACATACAGCACAGTGAGAAGCTTTGTGAAATGTAACCAACTATAAATTGTTGATATGTGCCTAAAAATACATTTAGTTTATTTACGGATGTGCATGAATATGAAGAACTGTTGCCCCAACAGTGAACCTCCCTTTGAATTATTTTAAAAGTTGTACAGTGTCCTGAAAAAATAAATTGAAAAAAAAAAAAAAGAAAAAAAAACTGCAGACTTTTCTTAATTCATCCATTGGTGTGGTGCTGCAGCACCCTCCAAACCCCTACTTTTCATGTCAATTTCAACCTGTTACAGAAGCATTCACACTACTGTGACCCATTTTTTCCCCGCACATTTTCCGGTGCGTTTCTCATCCCACAGTGTTCAAGCTGTTTCTACAAGTCGTATCTCAAAACGTTCAGCTCGTTCGACAATCCTGCAATGACTTTTGGTGTTGGTGCATCTTTAACTTTTTTAAATATTTAAAATTTTCTGCCACTTTTTTCTCATAGAAAATTAACTGAGCTCATTTTACATCCTTTACATCTTACAATCTGTTTACAACCTTTTACTGCTCCTTTTACACTTTGTTCAGCTTCCTTGTGCAAATTTAAACTTTTTTCAGCTATTTCCAGCAGTTTTTCAGCCGTTTTATGCCCCTTTCAGATTTTATTAGCTAACTACAACATTTTTGTTCTTCTTTTAACTTCTTTCTGCTAATTTAGGCTTTCCCCCCTGCCATTTCAGCTATTATTTAGCTGTTTTTATGTTAATTTTAGCTTTTTATGCCAACTTTGCATTTTTTTTGCACTCCTTAAAAAAATGTCAGCCCAATTTAGCAATAATGTGCTCTCTCCAGTTCCCTCTGGCAATTTGAGCTTCTTTCTGCCTTTCTACCTTTCAAATTTTCATACAAATTTCAGCTTTTTCCAGCCAATTTCCACTTTTTTATGCTCATTTCTGCCCTTTTTTCAGATTGGGCAAAATTGTGCTCTCTCTACTTTCTTCTGCAAATTTAAGCTTGTTCTACTTTTGCAGCTAACTTTTTTTTTTTTTGGATGTTTTAGCTCATTTCAGCTGTTTTCAGATCAATTTAAGTTTTGTGGTAGTTTCTGCTACTTTCAGCCTAATTAACTTCTTTCTGCTAGTTTCAGCTTGTTATGCTCCTTTCAGCCTATTTCTGCTAGTTTCAGCTTTTTCTGCTATTTCAGCTACTATGTAGCTCTGTTTTGCTAAATTGAACTTTTTCAGCTAATTCTGCATTTTTAACTCATTTCAGCTTCTTCCACTTCCTTCTGGTAGCTTCTGCCTCTTTGTCTACTTTTCAGCCTTATATTTTTGTTGTTGTTGATGTTGGTAATTTCAGTTTTTTTAGCTCATGTCCTCATTTTTGTGCTCATTTATTTAAACCTAATTTAGCAAATATGTGTTCTTTCAGCTTTCTTCTCACTTGGGCTTGTTCTTCCATTTTGGCTATACATTTCAGCATGTTTTTATCTGTTTTCAGCTGTTTTTTATTTTGCAATAGAAATGCAGTTCCCTGATCAGTCAGTCCCTCGGTGCAACACTATTGCTATGGGAAATTGCGCCCCTGCGCGATTACCTGAAGGAATACATTCACGCCTTTACGGCAGGGGGCATCAGCGTCACCCCAGAGACCCCGCCCTCTGGGTACTTAAGACACGGACGCCCATCCTACACCCTCTTATTGCCCTTCACTTCACTTAAACCTGAACTTCTCTTCTCTTTGTGGGACTTCTCTGTTGTTCATCGCTCGACCAGAGGTGAGCTCGCTCCCTACGCAGAGCGTACAGAAATATTTCCTGCGCACTGCTGGGCTAGCGAAAGCTAGTCCGGCACTTTTTTTCCTCAACCCTGAAGTTTTCTTCTCTTCTCTCCGCAGACTGCTTCGCTCGACGGCGCTAACTGCGTCACATCGCTACCCTGCTAAGTAGTAGCAGGATAGCCAGCGAAAGCGACGCGACAGAGGAGACGTCTCGAAAGAGAATTTTGGAAAGACTTGCTTGGCTTCTTTCGGACATGGCTCCAGAGAAAGGAAAGTGAAAGCCGACACTTCTGCACTTAAAGGTGCAGTCTGCAGTTCTGTAGTGCAGTCTGTAAGTTGTCTAAAAATATATTTTTAACATATTTCTTCACTCTGTCACTATCTCCTGGCAGACTGATGTTAGACAAAGTAATCTCTGAAAAAAACTATAGTCCCCATGCTTCTCCAGGTGGTAAATAAGAATTTCTAAAAAGCCACAGTGACCCGCCGTTAACCAGCCAATAAAAACAGCTTCTCACTTCTCACGCTCCTAACCCATGCACCCCCGTCCCCCGTCCCAGCCCGTAGCGGCCGCGCAGATTCTCGTTGAAATAATTTCAAAGCGATGCAAAACTGTTTTGTATGTGACACAAATGTATTAAATTCCCCTTCTTCATCCCTGATCTGGACTTTTCTTTTGTTTTTTTGCCAAAAGTCAAGTGATCGCTTCCTTCTCCGCTGAGTCATGACAGAAACATTGAGGAAATGAATGAATTTGTCATGAGCGAACTAAACTCAGGTTCAACGTGGCTGCGCGAGGCTCAGCAGATTTCATGGTGTTCTGGTGTGCTGGACCAGCGCTCCCTGTTTTTTTTTTTTTTGAACGTTTTATTAACCCTTGTGTTGTCCTGCGGGTCAAAAGTGACCCGCTACCATGTTTAGCTATAGAAAAAATACCTTAAACTATATTTTTCCAACTTGAAATTTTATGACTTTTCCTAAAGTGACCCCATCATTACAAAAAGTGATACTTTGTTTTTGTCTAGGTTTACATGTGGGCTGTACACCACTAGGGTCCAAAGATCGTCCTATGGGTCATTTTTGACCCGTGAATTATAAAGGCATTTAAACACCAGAAAAAAGTTCAAAGGCCACACACAAACTCTCTCTAACACACACACACACACACACACACACACACACACACACACACACACACACACACACACACACACACACACACACACACACACACACACACACACACACACACACACACACACATCAAAGACACTAGAACTTGCATTTGACCTGCACCTGCACTCTTGATCTGCAGCTAACCCCTCACATCACACAAGCTGCCAAGCAAAACAAAAAAACAAACTAAGAAATAATAAAGGCTGCAGCTGGGTCAGTCAAAAGAAAAAGGTGCCAGTTCTGCCCCTGGAAGAAGGACTGCAAGACAAAAGCTGTGTGCTGCACATGTGAGAAACACATCTGCAAAGCCCATTCTCACGTTCACACATACTGTCCTTCTTCTTCTTCTTCTTTCGGCTTTTCCCTTTTCAGGGGTCGCCACAGCGAGTCATCCTCCTCCACCTCACTCTGTCCTCTGCATCCTCTGTCCTCACTCCAACTACCTTCATGTCCTCTCTAACTGCATCCATATATCTCCTCTTTGGCCTTCCTCTGTGTCTTTTTCCTGGCAGCTGCATTTCTAACATCCTTCTACCAATATACCCACTGTCCCTCCTCTGGACATGTCCAAACCATCTCAGTCTGGCCTCCCTAACTTTATCTCCCAGTTGTTCAACATGTGCTGTACCTCTGATGATCTCATTCCTGATCTTATCCATCCTTGTCACTCCTAAGGAGAACCTCAGCATCTTCATTTCTGCTACTTCCAGTTCTTTCTCCTGTCTTTTTGTCCATGTCTCTGTCTCCAGACCATACAACATAGCTGGTCTCACCACTGTCTTGTAAACTTTTCCTTTGACCTTTGCTGACACCTTTTTGTCACAAATCACTCCTGAAACTTTTCTCCATCCACTCCATCCTGCCTGGACTCTCTTCTTCACCTCTTTACCACATTCCCCATTTTCCTGGACAGTGGACCCCAAGTACTTGAAGTCCTGCACCTTTGTGACCTCTGCTCCTTGTAGCCTCACTGTTCCACCTCCTCCCTCTCATTCACACACATGTACTCTGTCTTACTACGGCTGACTTTCATTCCTCTTCTTTCAAGTGAATACCTCCACCTCTCCAAGTTCTCTTCCACCTGTTCCCTGTTCTCACCACATATCACAATGTCATCTGCAAACATCATAGTCCATGGGGATTCCTGCCTGACCTCATCTGTTAGTCGGTCCATCACCAGAGCAAACAAGAAGGGGCTCACATACTGTCCTACATGTGATAAATATAGTAGAAGTTGAAAATTGTTCACAAAATCAAGCAACATTTTGTTTTTTTGTTGTGTTATGAGAGAAGTATTTTTATAATTCACTTCCTAAAAAATATTTAAAAAATAAACGTGACAAAAAAGTTCCAGATTGTTGACTGTTTTTTCCCTTTCAATATAAATAATTCAGAAATAATTACTTTACATTTATATAATAGCCATAATAAACCTTTACTGTGTAAAAGAAAACTGTTTTGACAGTTGGTTTGTGGTAAAAAAAAAGGTGTAATACTGTTAACTGGTGATTGTCTTTTTGTATTGTGTAACAAAAATACATGATAAAAAAATATAAAATAAATAAATAATTGAGATGCATTGATAAATAGGTTGTTTCATCGTGGAAAATGGATTTTGGATTTAAAGTTCAATAAAGCTGCTTTATTTTGGGTCTTTGGTAGTGCGGGTCATTTTTGACCCGTAGGACAAGGGGAGTAAACAGGATGTTAAGATCGCACAAGGGTTAACATATAACCACAGAACTTCGCAGCTGCTGACAGGACATGCAGTGGAGGCAGAGCATTCGGAAGCAGAGCTGAATTTCACCGAGACCAAGAGCAAGCTGAGCCATATATGGCTCTGAGTGGGGAGGGACCAGAATGCTTTCCCAGATGAAAATTTTCCTAAGTGCTGCATTCTACAAAAACTGCAGAGTGCAGCTTTAAGAAAAGAAAAATAATTACAATAAATTTAAAAACTAATCGCTTAAAAAGTCAGTAATCTAATGCGTTACTGGAAATTAAATATTTTTTAAATTATTTTACTGTAAAAAATTGTCCTTTTGTATTTAACTAAACCTTTGTGCTTTTGTATCTAAGACATTAGTAGGGCTTTATATTGATCTTAATCTTTATTTTAACTACATATTTGCCAGACTTTCTCACTGACACAGGCACATGTGCTCTGCTGCAGTAAAATAAGCTGTGTGGTCATAAACGCACCAATGAACTGTCCTGAAATAACTGCCTCTGTCAGCTCAGCTTACACAAGCACTAAAGTTGTCATCCGTTGTCGTAAGAAACAGCATTAAATGACAACGTCCTGCTAAATACTCAGAATAAGTGTTCTTCAGTCCCTGTAAAGCCACGGCTCAGATTTAAACCCTGCATGCTCCAATACGTGAAGCTGCGTTCTTGTTTCATTAAGTTTACAGTTTATTCAGTTTTAAGAGAGAAAGGTTTGCATCTCAGGAGTGATCCGAACGCAGCCGAACATCTGCTGCTGCCACGTCAAGTTTCTGTGGTCCCATGGTCTCCTGTTCCCCAGGCCCATCTGCATCCACCCTTCGAATTTATTAACACAGAATGTCCCGCTGAAAGTCTGCTTTAATGAAACTTTTGATGAAAAAAGCACCTAGAAGAAGTCAGTGCATCCTTAAAAAAATAAAATAAAAAATTGAGGTGTCAACTTTAAGCAGAAATAAGAAAATAAGATTTAAGACGAGGGATCGTCTGATAATGTAACGTGAGGGAGCATCGTGAGCTGCACCTGAAAGCCAGACAGGCAAAGAGCCAGACACTTTTTTATGGTTTAAAAAAAATAATAAAAGAAAGAGAAAAAAATAAATAAAAGCAAGACAGGATAAAATAAAAACTTGGATTGTTGTGAAATGCCGTCTGTTCTGGATATAATCAATAGCTAAAGAAGAATGGGGTTCAGGGTTGTCTCTCATATTTCAATCCCTGCTCTTGTGTGATCAATAAAAGTGAGCTGAAATCAAAGCGAGTCCTCTTTACCATTGTCTATTCAACGTTAGCAGACAAAGACTGAGGAGCCTTTGATCGCCCTGTCTGCAGGGCCCACAGCTAAACACAGGCCCCATCCTCCCACTCCCACCCACCACCTCCAGGTGAGCTGCGTGTCTGCGTGTCAGTGTGTGTTTGCAGCCTCATCATCTTTCTGTACACACACACACACACGCATACACACACACACACACACACACACACACACACACACTTTTTTAATAGAAATCACAGAGAGGTGATGTGCAGTCAGGTTGTGCTGTCAGCTGGCAGGTCATCAGCTCGCTGTCTTAACTGTCTCAAAACTGTCCTCTGTTGCGTTTATTGTCTTCACGGGACAGTTGGGTCTTCTTTGTTGTCTTCTTTGTTGTCTTTTGGTTTTATCTTGTTTTGATTTTTTTTCCTTTTTCGTAATCAGTTTATTTGCCACTCGTTGTCATTCATTCATCTTGTCTTTGTCTCCTCAGGTTGTCCTCTGTCCACATCTTGTCTCCCTTTCCCTTGTTATGTTCTGCCAGCTTTGTTTCCTTCCTTCCGTCTGTCTTTGTCTTTTTTTCCTGTCCTCTTGAGTCTTTTCTGTCCGGATTTTGTTTGTGAATCTTTTTTTCCCCTTCACATCTTTACCTTTTTTAAAATCACGTCTTCATTTTATCCTTTCTTATCTTCAGATGTTTGTTTTAAAATATATATATATTTTACTATCCAGTCTATTTCTTTTCTGTCTTTTTGTTTTCTTATCTCTGCCGTGTTCTTAGACATTTCTTTCTGTGACTCTTCTCTACTTCTTTCATTCATCCAGCTTCCTTTTGGCCTTCTCCTGCATATTTCCTGTTCATTTTCTACACATTGTTTTATTTAATCTTCTGTTCTGTTTTACCCTCCTTTGTTCATTGTCTCATCCTTCCTTTCTCTTTGCCATTTTAACTCGTTTTTTTTTTTCAGGCCTTTTTAGCCTGTCCATCTTTTGCCCTCTCTTGATCTTTCATGTATTTTCTCTCTTTCCTGTGAAACTTTAAAAGTTCTGACATCTTTTGAAACATCATTTGATGAGCATGAGAAGCTTTTGGGTGCATCATGGTTCTATTGAGTCCTCTGTAGCACCTCTCACATGTGGAGTACATCAGGGATGTATACTTGGCCCCCTTCTGTTTTCCCTTTATTTACTACCTCTGGGATATATTCTCCGGAAACAGGGCACGTCTTTTAATTTTTACGCTGATGACAGCCAAATTTATGTTCCGTTAAAACAAGATAAACAATACTCTGTGAACCAACTCCTGGAATGTATGGCAGAGCATGGATGTCACAGAACTTGTTACATTTTAATAAGAAAAATACAGAGGTCTTGTTGTTTAAGCCCATGGTGGTTCCAAAGTCCCTGCTGATCTGGGTCCTTTCACAAAACATCTGACTGAGACAGCAACTAACCTGGGTGTAAGGCTGGACAATGATTTTTAAACTGGATGCACAGATTAAATCTGTGGGCAAGTCCAACTTTTATCACCTGAGACAACGGGCCAAGGTCAACCATTCTTGTCACAACATCATTTTGAGATTTTAATCCATGCTTTCATCACAACTCGTCTGAACTACTGTAATTCACTTCATGTGGGTCTGAGCCAGTCATTGCTGACTCGACTTCAGCTGGTTCAGAATGCTGCTGCTCGTCTTTTTAACTGGTACCAGAAAACGAGTGCACATCACCACTGTCAAAATCGCTAAACTGGCTCCCAGTGCATTTTGGGATTAATTTTAAGGTTATTTTGTTTGTATTCAAATGTCTTCATGGTCTCGCTCCACAGTATCTATCTGACCTGCTCCAGCCGTACGTTCCCTCACGCTCTCTGAGGTCAGCACATCAACTGCTGTTAGCCGTCCCAAAGTCCAACAGGAGGCTGAGAAGTGACCGAGCGTTCTCAGTCGCTGCCCATAAACTGTGGAACAAGCTACCTTTGCAGGTCAGACACTCACTTCCTGTTTTTAAATCTTCTCTAAAGACACAATTTTTCTCTTTGGCCTTTAACTCAGCTTGAAATGTTAGTTTTGCTGTTTTTAAGTTATTTGGTCTATTGTTTTTACTGTTTACTGTTTTATGATTTGGTAGTTCATTATCTGTTGAGTTGATAGTTTTTATGCTTGTATGTGTTAGTGTACAGCACTTTGGCCAGTGGTGTTGTTTTAGTCAGAGTCAGAGTCAGAGAGTCTTTATTGTCATTTGCACCGCATGTGGTACATGTGATGAAAACGAGATTATGTACACGGGGTCCCAGTTACATCCAACAACAAATGCAAGAGAAAAACAGTAATAACATCTAGAATTAACTAAGAGAAACATCAACTAGTAATACACTAAGCCCTAATGTAGTGGAAAAACATCATTATAAACAGCAGCACGAACATGAGTCTGTATGAGCAGATGGTCACAGATGAACACAGCAACAAGAAAACAGATCAGCATCAGCATGATGTGATATTTTGCAGTGTTTATTCTTATTATTTATTTATTCATGAGTCTAACAGCCTCAGGGTAGAAGCTGTTCCTCAGTCTAGTGGTTCTACATTTGATGCTCCTCAACCTCCGTCCTGAGGGGAGTGGGGCAAAGAGTGAGTGTGCTGGGTGAGTGAGGTCTTTCATGATGCAGGTGGCTCTTTTTCTGCATCTGGAGGTGTAAATGTCTGTGATGGTGGGGAGACTGACTCCAACAGACTTCTGTGCAGCCTTCACCACTCTCTGTAGAGCTTTCCTCTCTGCAACTGTGCAGCCTCCATGCCACACATTGATGCTGGAGCACAGGATGCTCTCCACTGCACACCTGTAGAAGGAGGTGAGGACTGGGCTGCTCAGACCAGCTCGTCTCAGCCGTCTGAGGAAGTAGAGTCTCTGATGACCTTTCTTGATCAGGCTGGTGGTGTTGTTGCTCCAGCTGAGGTTATCATTCAAGTGTACACCCAAGTATTTGTAGCTGGAGACCACCTCCACCGCAGATCCACCTATGTTCAGTGGGGCATGGGTGTGTTTGTTCCTTCTGAAGTCCACAATCATCTCCTTTGTCTTCTTCACATTCATGTGAAGATTATTCTCTTTGCACCAGCTCTCCAGGTGTTCCACCTCCTGTCTGTAGCTGGACTCATCATTGTTTGTGATGCATCCCACCACCGCTGTATCATCTGCAAACTTTACAATATGACAGCCTGGATGTGTGGCTGTACAATCATATGTGAGCAGAGTGAACAGAAGAGGGCTCAGCACACATCCTTGGGGAGAGCCAGTGCTGAGGGTTACGGTGGAGGAGGAGAAGTTGTGGATCTTCACTGACTGTGGTTTTAAAGTGCTTTATAAATAAAGTTGTATTGTACAGTTGTACCATTTGTATTTTTATTAAATGAAAATTCTCATGCTTGTCTCGTCTTCTTGTTTTTGTCACATCGATTGCCTAACAGTTTGTTGTCATTCTGTGTCCTCTCCTCCATCGTCCTCATCTGTCTCTTCTTCTGTTTCGTCTCCCTTGTTCCTCACCGTGTTTCCTCTCCTCATACGTCTGCTTCTGCCTTGTCCTCTTCCATCTTT
>JBBPBX010009767.1:0-11638 GCA_038048925.1 Garcialebias charrua | reverse complement strand
AAAAAAAAAAAAAAGAACGTTCCAAGTTCAAATCTGTTTATTTATGAAATGTATAAAATCAAAGTCCAGTAAAACACCAGTGACATTTAGTATATAAAATTATTAATGTTTGATCATTTTTATAAGCAAATTGAAATAAATGTAGCCATCCGAGTCCAATACAAAGGCTGACATCCTAACTCCACAAACAAAGAAGAAGAAAAAAACTCACCAGTTCCCACTTGCAGTCAGCTGAAGGCTTTTTCACAAACAGAGCCATCTAAGAGTTGAGAGGCATATCAGTCAGGAATGGTAATATAATAATATAAGCATTAGATAAAGACTAGCATTAGCATGCTAGCTCCAGAAACAAACTCACCAGTTGCCACTTTTAGAATTTGTCAGCTGAAGGCTTTTTCACAAACAGCCATCTAAATGTTGAGAGGCATATCAGTCAGAAATGGCAAATAGGCATTAGATAAAGGGCTTTCAATTATTTAAAACCTACCTGAGCCAGCCTGCTTGAGTCACTGACTGCACAGCTCACTTCCCAGACAAAAAAAAAAAAAAGACCGGAAGCACATGATCAGTAGTTAGAGCTCACGTTGGATGTGTCCAGGGCGCTGAAATCTGCGCCCAGCATCTTCCCATTGTTTTGTAATGTCGTGGAATAACTGCGCATGCACTATTTATAACGAGAGTATGGATAAGATTCATGCGCCCCTGGACAGGAAATATGTCACCAATCAGAAAACGTTTTTTGAAACAAACAATATAACTCATCATTACTCATAAAATATGTATCCTACACAACTAAAAACATATGCGTATATTTCGAAATATTTTTATTTTATTATTTCTTTTTTTTTTTTTTCTTCAATGTAAAATGGTGAATAGCTCCAGAATTGGGCTGCGCCCTAGAGCCCCCCATTAATAATAATAATAATGAATTCAATTTATAACACACTTTTCATTAATGAAAATCTCAAAGTGCTACAAAGTGCAACAGAATTAAATGTCAATAAAACAAGTAATAAAACAAGTAAAATCAATAACAGTATCAACTAAGATCAAAAGTAGAATCATGAGGAGGTAGAGTATGCTCGGTTGAAAAGAAAGGTCTTCAAGCCGCTCTTAAAGTCAACCACAGACTGTGGGGCTCTCAGACAGTCAGGAAGAGAGTTCCACAGGCGGGGGGCAGCCACACTGAAAGCCCGGTCTCCCATGGTCCTTAATTTGGTTCTCGGAATGTGAAGGAGATTATTGGCCAGCTCCTGGTACTTTGTATAAAAGCTTGAGCACTTTAGCTAAAAAATGCAATGAGTTACAGCTGCTGAAGCAAAAAGTGTTACAACCATACCTGGTCTCCCTATATTTTAAACATTTTTGTAAGGTTTTATTCACGTTTTATGGTTTCTGTTTTCTATCTTACGTGCACCGAGTTTACCTGCAACGATGACTACAGCTGGAAATGAGCCAGTTGCTAAATTTAGTGCAATACATATTTCCCCCTGTGAGATTAATATTCTTATATGATTAATAAACTCAACATAAAACCTGTATGATTCTTCCCCTCATTCATTTATTTCCTTTCACCTGCTTTTCTGTGCAGGGTTGTGTAAAGCTGGTGGTTATTTCCAGCAGTCATTAGGGCGAGAGGTGGACAACACCCAAAACAGATCATCGGTCCATCATAGAGCTGAAGACAAACATTCAGGCCTCAGTCACACCTGGGAACAATTTAGAGTCACTAACCTAACAGGCATTAGCAGTCAATAAATCTGTTTTTATTTTATTTTAATTTTATTTATTTATTCCACCATCTTGACTGGGACTTCTTAGACAAAGATGCTATATCTCAACGGAAGCTTCCTGATTCAACCAAGCAACTCAAGTTAATGAATAACAAGTGCAAACTAGATCATTTGAGCAGCACGGTGGCACAACTGGTAGAGCTGCTGCCTCCCAGTGAGCAGGTCCCTGGTTCAAATCCCAGTCCAGGGGCCTTTCTGGGTGGAGTTTGCATGCTATCTCCGTGCATGCGTGGGTTTTCTCCGGGTAATCCGGTTTCCTCCCACAGTCCAAAAATATGCATGTTAGACTGATTGGTAACTCTAAATTGTCCCTAGGTGTGAGTGAGAGAGTGAATGGTTGTTTGTCTCTATGTGTCCCTGTGATGGACTTGCGACCCGTCCAGGGTGTACCCCGCCACACACACAGTGATCGCTGGACATGGCACCGGGGACCTCCCGTGACCCAAAATGGAAGAAGCAGGTAAAAGATGATGGATGGATGGATAAATTGAATCTCCTGCGAAAATGCAGTGTGAATGCTTATTGCTGAATAATTTGAAGAAAATCAGCTGAAATTAGTTCAAACTTGCTGAAATGGAAGAACAGGCCTAAATTAGCAGAAAAAAGCAGAAAGAACACAGAATTAGCTTTAAGTAAGCAGAAATTATCACAAAAATTAGGAAATTGGTTAAAAAAGGCTGAAATTAAAAAAAAATCTGAAAAAAGCTTAAACAGTCATCAGAAAGAAGTGGAAAGAGCTGAAATGTGCACAGAAAATGTGGAATTAGCTGAAAAAGATACAATTAGTATAAAAACATCTAGTAGCTGAAATAGCATCTGAAAACAGCTGAAATTAGCTAAGCAATGCTAAAAGGGTAGCTTAAAGGTAGAACGAGCTGGAATTAGCAGAAGAAAGCAGAAAGAACACGTTTGCTCAATTAGGCTGAAAGAAGCAGAAATGAACGCAAAACAGCTGAAAAAAACCCCAGCTGAATTTAGCTGAAAGTAGCTGGAAAAATAAAATAAAATTTGCACAAGGAAGCTGAAAGAAGCTGAACCTGAACAAAATGTGAAAGGAGCAGTAAAATGTAAACATCTAAAGATTTGAAGAATGTTAAATGAGCTAAAAAAAATTGCAGAGAAAAGGCTAAATATCTCGAAAAGTTAAAGTTGCACCAATACCAAAAGTCATAGCACCCTTCTCCTGAACGAGCTGAACGTTTTGATATGATTTGTTGAAATAGCTTGAACACTGGAATGAGAACGATGCTGAAAAACATACAGAAGAAAAATGGATCACATAGTGTGAATGCTTCATAAACATCGACACTGGACAGTTTTAATCATCCTTCACATTTGATCTCACTTCACCACCGAACAGCATTTTGTCTGCTGTGGGTCATTAACGCAACAGAAAGAAAAGATAGATTGCATACAGTAAAGTCTGAGAGCAACAACACAAGCTGTGATGGCAACACTCACCTTGTTCCTCGTGGTTTTAAGGCTGCCACCAAGTGGCAGTGAAACATGCAACAGGTGAGTTTACAAAGCACTAAATACCAACTCAGAGCAGACAGAAACTCTCGTTTTCTGTGAAATATCTGCTGCAAATGAGGGGGCATGCCTCTGTTTATCAGGGCCAAAAATAATTTTATTGTGCAACTGAGTGTAGCTCTTAATGCAAACCGTAAATGTGAATCACAAACGGTCATCAAAAGTAAATACTGTACAAAGTTGGAAAGATGAGACAACGTGTGATGGAAACAGCTGCATTAAGTCAAACCGTAGCATTTTAAGTGAAACTCTGAGACCAAGAGGTCAAAGTCCCATTTTCAAGTAAACAAAAAATAATTTAACATGATCAAGGTTTAAAATCTACTGTTTTACATTCCCAACCTCTTCATGGACTTTCAGTAAACTGTTCTGTCAGATATGGAAATAAATAATAGTAGGTCTAATGTGTGAATTTTAAACTTAAACCTTACCAGAGAACCATTTTCTAAACCTATAACCTCCGGACCACTGATCCTATACTTAACCCGGGACCCCCGTCTCTTCAAATTTAGCCCCCTGACTATCTTTAATCCATTCCCTGACTATAACTCCACCCTTTGACCATGTACCTCGTCCTTTCTGCCAAGATGGAGTAGAGGCAGGGCAGTCGACTCGGGACCCGAAAATCCCAGGTGCACTTCCCAGTTCCTGCACATGTCGTGGTGTCTCTGAGCAGCACGCCCTGTCCCCAATTGCTCCTTGGGCACCTTCAGTAGCTACCCTGCTCCACCTGAGGGTGGATGGGTTAAATGCAGAGAGCCAATTTCACCATTGTACATACAATGATGACAATACATAACACATTAAACCCAGACCCTGACAGTAACCCTGGGCCCATCGCCCACATACGCTCCCTAAAACCATCAGGTCTCTCTTGTAAATGAGTCCCCGAGGCTCAAGGGGATTAACCTGTCTAAATAAAGGTTGAATGAAAAAAACCTCAGTGGAGGGAAGGCATAGCTGGAGACCTGGGTGGGAGGTAGGGTTCATGCAGGGGACCCTAACACTAAATTTGTTTTATTTACCAGTACAGTACTTGCAAATGGGTTTGCCTTTCAAAATAAAGTAGGAAAAGAAAATTGTGTTTAAGTTGACTTTTTTTTAGGAGTTGCTTATGCCACCTTTTAAAAATACAAACAAAATCACAAAAATATTTTAAAACATGTTTTTGTGTTTAAGAATAAAAGACCCAAATTAAATTGCTGAATTTTAATTAAAAATAAAATGTATTTATGTTTTTTTGTGTTCACCTGCCTGTCACACCAGAACATTCAGCTTCCACTTGAGCTCACTGAGCAGAAATCTGCTGCTTGGTGACTTTTTCTTTACTTAACAACGTAAAACTTGACATAAAAACTGGACAATATGATTGTTTTTTCATTTAATAAGCTTGTTGTCAGATTTAAATCTGCCTGAATTGAATTCAAGATTTGAACTTGTTGTTTTTTTCTTTTCTTTTGTACGGTGCCATGAAATGCTTTTTGGTGCTTTTTCACAGTAAATAAAACTGAATTTAATTGATTTCTATGCTTTTTAAAATCCCATTATAGTACAATAAAATACAACTTACTGGAAAATATCAGTTCCTCTCATGCAGAAACGTCCCATTTAAAACAATAGCAGCACGGACACTTGAGGAAACTTTTCTATTTTAGAAGATAAAGCTCCTAATAATGAGCGTGATTAAATGTTCTATTCTTTGACGTTCACTTCCACGAGCGTGGTTTGTTCTTACATACACATTTCAAAACAAACCCAACGGTTGTTACTGGTGACTGTAACTGCGTCGGTTCTGCACGGCTGCAGATGTGCTCAGAATATTTTTAAACGCACGCGACCGCTGATGGTGGTGACAGATCTGCCAGAAACTGCTTTCTGCATCCCTTTCCATCCCCGCGCTTCCACAAAACTCTTAATTAATACTTTTGTATCTGCTCTGTCTCCGCGAGCAGGAAAAAAAAAAAAGGAAGTGTCCCTCTTCTCATTTGCTTCTTTCACCAGTCATCCGGCTTGTTTTGCTGCTTGGTTCCTGTCTTGCTAATGTGCCACATTTCAGCGCCGCCGTGTGCTCTTTCAGGCTCGCTTGTTAAACGCCGCAGAGATGAGTACGCGGACGGACAGAAAGCCGGAAAAGGTTGAACTGTGAGAAACCGTGCCAAAGACGGTAATAAACTTTTTTCTTTTTAAAAGTTAGCACAGCATCAACACAAACTGAAGCCGGGTCCAATAAACACGGAGACGTTGCTCAGATGCTTCAAAATTAATAGACACCGTGAACTTTTTAACACTGCGCCGTCGCGTTGCGGCGTGAGTCCGGTGCGTGTTCGGCGCACCACGAGAATCATATGCATTTATGCAACCGAGCCAACACGAGGTGTTTTGTGCGTTTTGCTTAAAGGCCACTATTTGCATACAGCGACAGGCCCCGACTTCAATTCAGAATCCCCCCCAGGCCGCAGGCAGCTCTCCGGAGCCGGTCAATCACCGGCGACCTCTGAAACGAACCAAAGCGGACATGAAGCGGACCTTTCAAACCTGGGTGAAAGGTTACGACCTTTCCGCTGCAAACTCTCCTCGTCTTGTTGCCGTGCAGCTCAAAAATCGGCAAACGAGATGAAAAGTTGGGTTTAGATTCGGAGCGAGTTTTCTTTCCTCCGTACGCCTAACCTTTACGCCGAGTGTCCCCCCGCGACTCCGGGATTCCTGATTAGTTTACAGTATCCTCCCAAATCAGCATAATAAAGCGTGTGATGAGGCTGATGAGATCTAACAGGCTGCTCTTGTTTACCACCAGCTCTTTCCCTGCGTGTGTGTGTGTGTGTCTGACCCCGAGGCACCGAGCCGCTTGTGTTGCATCTTCCTAACACACACCCACACGAGCCCCCCCGCTGGCAGAAACCCTGGTTGTGCTGCTGCATCTCAGCAGAGGCCGGGAATCCACATCCCCCTTTAGGCTACTCCTGGGGTGCAGTTCTTACGCGGGCCCACGTGCATGTGCAAACGCACACGCAGACCTTAATGAGAGAAGAAGATGGCACTGAGAAGGCGACAGCAGAATGAAACCTACTCACCAAGGACTGACCTGTGGTTCAGGGGCGGCGGCAGCTCAGCGGGGAGCTCATCTCCCAGCACTGATCAGAGGCCTGCGCCGCCGAGGCTGCTCACGCTGACGGCGCCGCACAAACCAACTGATTAAACGCCGCTGTCGCCTCAGCTCTGCCGCTATATGGAAAGAAAGCTTCCTCTCTTTTATAGTTTTTTTTTTTTCCCCCCACTCAGTGTTTGTTTGTCAGTCTCCTTTGTTTTCTTTGTCCTCTGCTGAGACAGCAGTGCCGGTGGATTGGAACGGTGAGGCGTGAGGGATTTGCGCGTAATTAGCTGAAACGCTCACCCAAGCAAACACGAAAAAGTTAAATTTAAAACTTTTTGAACTGTACTCCCTGTTTTTTACACTGTTTCACTGACACGCCGCTTCACTTCCAAGATCAAAACCTTCTTTTTGCGGTGGGAATATATCTTATATGAGCCTTTGGAGTAGGTGGACGCAAAACAGTGCTGCCAACTTGCAAGTCCTATTAACAAGTTGTGCAAAGTTCAAACCGAGCTGCGTGTGTGAGCGGAAACTGTAATGACTGTGTGAATACATAAATGCAGAGATGGAATGTTAACAGTGACGGACGGTGATGGGATGCACTGACCAGTGATGTGAACTCGTGCAGTGACCCCCTTCTTATTATCTGCTGCTTTGAAGGCTAGTCATCTGTTTCAACGCGTTGTGTTTGGGAAACCACATGAAGGCGTTAGTGAGATATCTGCAGCCAAACACTGAACAAGGATAGCAGTGGGTAACTTTCCGTGTTATTTACTTTTTTACGCGTAATTTTAAATTGTACAAAAATGCACAAAATTTTTATTTCTAACGAGGATCAGTTCCTCCAAATCCGAGGTCATGGTCTTGAGCCGGAAAAGTGTAGAGAGCCTTCTCCAGGTCGGGGAGGAGGTCCTGCCCCAAATGGAGGAGTTTATCTTGGGGTCTTGTTCACGAATGAGGGGGGAATGGAGCGAGAGATCGATAATAGGCAGACAGGTGCGGTGTCTGCAGTGAAGTGGGCGTTGTACCGGTCTGTCGTGGTGAAGAGAGAGCTGAGTCAAAAGGCGAAGCTCTCGATTTACCGGTTGATCTATGTTCTTACCGTCATCTGTGATCATGAGCTTTGAGTTGTGACCGAAAGAACAAGATTGCGGATACAAGCGGCCAAAATGAGTTTTCTCCGCAGGGTGTCTGGACTCTCCCTTAAGGCTCCCACATACTTGGGTGTACTTCACTCCGCAGAGGTCCACCCATACCGGATTAGACGCAACGCAGACTAGTTAGTGTTGAGTTCTCATAATAACCCAGGAGTTTTTAGTGTGTACATTTTGTATCAGGACAAGCATCTGGTGTAAAACTACTGTATAGCTAAGTTTTTTATGTGTCTTCGCCTGCTGTATCGGCCCCTGCAGAAAAGAAGAGCTGAAAGAACACCAAGAACAAGTTTAGTAACTTTTTGAATTTGTGGTTTACCGTCTGGTTTGCACATTTAGTTAGCGTTCTTTATTAATTTTGGTAACATTTTGGTAATTTGCATCAAATTGATTTTACTTTGAGTTCCTTCAGAGTTGCTGATGGAAGCGTCCAGGTGAGATATTTTACCACAGGAGAGAGTTTGGGTTTATTTTGTTATATTTTCTGTTTCTTTGACCAGGAAGTTCTCACAATATATATTTGGTTTCCATATTATGATTGTCATCAATTATTTTAGTGTTAGTTTGTTTTTCTTCCATCCTTAATGGCCACATCAGTGACTATTGGTTTTTCTCATGTGCAATAGTCCAGACATGTCAAAGTGCAGTTCAGTGCAAAGGTCATTGACTTTTATCATCTTACCTGTTGAAGATAGTTATTTGAACAAGTTCAATTTTGAAATTTTGATTTTGGTTCTTACCTGTGAGCTAAAGGCTAATCCAAACATCCCCAAACTTAAATAAGTTCTTGTTTTTCATGTAAAGGCTATTTTACATTACCAGCTTCATTAAAGTAAATGTAAAACTGAGGCCTTTCAAAGAGCCAGCTACTACAGGTAAGATAATAATAATAATAATAATAAACTTTATTTGTATAGCACCTTCCTACAATGCCTTGCATTGACCAAGGTGCTTAACAGGACAGAAAATATAAAAAACCGGTACAATAAATCTGTGAAAATAGAATAAAAGTAACAGCAATAAAAGGAGGCAATGGAAATTTAAAAAGCTACCGGTACATACTAAAATACCAAAGTAATAAAAGTTACATGCTGAAATAATATTTGTTCATAATCTTTCAGAATGATTTGTAGTTTAAATGTCTAGCATAGATGATGATGAGGGACATGCATTCCTTCAGGGAATGATGGATCTATAATTTTTGGATACTTTGTGATTTTTAAAAAATAAATAAAGTCAGACAATATGGTGGTTGGGCAGGGCTGTTGGTTTGATCCCTGCACAACTTTTTATTTAAATGGCCGCTAGTTGAAAGTGACCGACTTTATTGAGGTTGGAGACTACACCACAGAGATGAGAAGGTCATTAGAGATGACAGTTGGTCCACAGATGATAATACAGCTCAGGTCAGAGGGCGAGAGCTGGCTCTCTGTCCGTCTGACCTTATGAGGTGCGGATGTGAATGTGAACACGTTTTGGCACAAAGATAGGTTTAGAAGGCTTTGCCCATTATCTGTGCCCTCTGGCCTTGTTGGGCAAATCATCCAAGGGACGGACAAAAACTCTGCCAGACTTCACTTACTGCCAGGCCTCTCGTGCCACATGGTCGGTTGTTCTCAACGAGAATACTGTTTGATAGAGCATTTTCTGCAACGGACACATCAAACTATATCAATAATTTATTAAAGGAGTGATTTTATTTAGGGAGCGCTGCAGGACAGTTGAGAAAAACTGTGCTGAGGCCAGAGTTGACTCAGCTGCCCTCCACCTGAGAGCCACAGTTTGGCCATGGGTCTTCTCTGGCCAGAGTCAACAGATCGTGGAAGGTCAGGAGGAGACGTCGGACGAGGGCAAACCAAGAAGTAAATTCAATGCCATGCCCTTGAATGAATGTGAGGTAACAAACACCTTACAAATCTAGCCAAGTCTCCTTTTTTTTTTCCATCTATGTCCTCCGGTTGTGTCTATAATTTTGAAAGTTATGCATTCTCATTTCGCAGTCGGTGTCCACCCTTTGGCCCCACAGTGACAACCAGGGGAGAAGTGAATAACTCTAGGCCAGAGAGAGACAGAAACAGAGCTTTGTCTCATGTCGGCTCACCCGTAGCCGAAGGAAGAAACAGGGAGGAAAAGGCCAGGTAAGAAAAAGAGGGGATCAGGCAGGAGCAGCTTCAGTGGCGTAAAGAGGAAATGGCTGGCAGCACAAAGGATGCGTCTCCTTCTATTTTCCAGCAACATTAATATCTGAGCTGCAGCCTGCATACATATTCTCATTCATTATTCATGAACCAGCCAGGAGAGGAGGAAAGCAGGAAGGAAGGAGGGAAAGCAAAGGCCAGAGAAAGTTCCAATCAGTCCTGGTGTAAATGACACTGAATGACAGAGCCTGGGGTTTAATGGCTCGCTCCTCCAATGAGACCCTGCGTCGCGGTAAAAGATCCACGCCGGCACACTGTTAATGAGCAGCGGGACATATTAGAGGCTACAACACTCGTGAAAGCGAGCACACCGCATGGCAAACTAACTCATCAGAGCTGCTGTGAGAACCCTGCCACAGATGGAAGTAACCTGCACCTGACCCGCTCCAAAAAAAAACAAATAGATCCATCCTGAGGACTTGCAGAGAGCATTGTAGTTCTTCATTAGGAGCTGTGCAGGACTGTCATTGCATGTTTGATTTTGTTCATCACGCCGATGCGCTTCAACATTGATCCTTGAATTCTTTATGAAGCTAAACCTTAAAAATGCTTAAAACATTTTCAAACAGATACCATTCTTTAGTTTTTCTATTAATTCTGCAAACCACTGACACAATGTTTGCTTTGGATTTTGCAGTTCAAGTGTCTAATAAATGTCTAAGACCTTTTATTTTGTCAGTTTAGCTATATCAGAATCAGCAAAGGCTTACATGCATGCCATGATCTTCAGCCATATAGCCTATTGTTATACCACATGGTCACACACTTCAGAGATCGTCATGAAGCCCCTAAAGACTCTTTTTAAGAAAACACTGACAATTTTTGACAAAAAGCCAATACAGTATCATTATTGCAACATCATAAATAAGTACAAAATTTTGGATTTTAATAGCTATCAGATTTTTATGGACGTTTGCCTGATTTTTAAAGTTTTAAATGGACTTGCTCCTCCTCCTTTAATATATTTTATAAGTAAAAAAACAAGTACAGTAAACACAAGAGCACTGACCAGAGGAGATTGTGATGTGCAGCGGCGCAGGACTAAATTTGGCCAAATGGTGGTGTCCATCAGAGGCACGCAGTCATGGAACACACTGCCAGTTTCCATCAGGAACTGTGGCACCTACTCCAGCTTTAAAAATTCTCTGAAACTTTGGCTGAAAACTAATCAGAAGTGCACTCATGTGTAGATTACTTTGTCTATTTTCTTATGGCATCATATTTTTATTGTAATTTTATGTTGTGTTATGTGCTATATAGGTGATGTTTGTATTTTTCTCTGCTCTTTTGTTTTATGGGACGTTTCTTATTCTTACCTGCCTTAGGACAACGGATGCAAATTAGCTATTGTGCTAACTCCGGCATATTTACATTGATGCTTACTGCTGTCATGTTGATTAATATGCATTGTCCTAACTTAAATAAATAAATAAATAAATAAATAAATAAATAAATCATGCGCAAAGCTGTTTGGTTCAGGCACCACAACTTTTTATTAGGGTTGGGAATAGATCACGGAACAAATTACCATAGCTATCGATCAAAAGCAACATTGTGTAAGTATATTTGTTGATTTCAAAAAAGCATTTGATACAATCGATCAAACCATTCTCCTTGATAAATTAAATGGTATTAGAGGACCAGCGTTGCAGTGGGTATGTAGCTATTTGAAAGATAGAAAACAGTTTGTACAAATAGATGATGTAAGATCTAACCTCGTCAAGATCAAATGTGGAGTCCCACAAGGCTCTATACTTGGACCAAAGTTGTTTATTTTGTATGTAAATGATTTAGTGGAGGTGTTTGGACTCCTAAAATGTGTTCTTTTTGCTGATGATACCACTTTTTTTTATTTTGGTAAAGATTTGG
>JBBPBX010009766.1:44124-59347 GCA_038048925.1 Garcialebias charrua | reverse complement strand
TGCTGAATGTCTCTCTGACTGTCCACCTGCTGAATGTCTCTCTGACTGTCCACCTGCTGAGTGTCTCTCTGACTGTCCACCTGCTGAATGTCTCTCTGACTGTCCACCTGCTGAATGTCTCTCTGACTGTCCACCTGCTGAATGTCTCTCTGACTGTCCACCTGCTGAATGTCTCTCTGACTGTCTCACCTGCTGAATGTCTCTCTGACTGTCCACCTGCTGAGTGTCTCTCTGACTGTTCACCTGCTGAATGTCTCTCTGACTGTCCACCTGCTGAATGTCTCTCTGACTGTTCACCTGCTGAGTGTCTCTCTGACTGTCCACCTGCTGAATGTCTCTCTGACTGTCCACCTGCTGAATGTCTCTCTGACTGTCCACCTGCTGAATGTCTCTCTGACTGTCCACCTGCTGAATGTCTCTCTGACTGTCACCTGCTGAGTGTCTCTCTGACTGTCCACCTGCTGAATGTCTCTCTGACTGTTCACCTGCTGAGTGTCTCTCTGACTGTCCACCTGCTGAATGTCTCTCTGACTGTCCACCTGCTGAGTGTCTCTCTTCCTGTTTTTCTCTTACATTTTGTTGTTGGATGTAACTGGGACCATGTGTACATAATCTAGTTTCATCACATGTACCACATGCGGTGCAAATGACAAAGATTATCTGACTCACCAAATACCAAATGACCTCTTGGACTAGCTGAAAACCTGTACATGTAAAAATATGAAAAAGTTAAAAAACAATTCTCAAGTTTATACAATACACTTATACAGTATTCTGTATTATTCAGTATTCAGTATTCCAACAATAGTATTCTGATACCTACATAAAACTGCTGTCAACGTGATGACGTAAGGAGGCTGCAACGTGATGACGTGATGACGTAACGACGCAGTTCGTCCGTCTGCTCACTGCTCAGAGGTAAAAAAAAAAAAGATTTAGCACAAAAACGACGTTGGAAACATTAAAACCCCTCTACCCTATTAACGCATGTTAAATTACAGCGTTAGTCACGCTGTTATTGTGACGTGACACGTTCACGGTAGTGACGCTAACGCGACGTGCGTTTAATTTTGTCTTCGTCGCGTTAAGACTCTAAATAACCACTAAAAACATCCACAAGTGATGCATATATAGTATCGCTGATTTATATAAATGTCTATAAAAGTTTTCAACAGCGTTGAAAGGTTGTCACGCTTCTGAAGTGAAGTTACGTTACATGCTAACGCTAGCCGCAGCTAGTTTGAGCTGCGTCTTTCTTCACGCACTCAAAACTCATGCACAGATACTTCCTAATTTATCTAAATGTTGATAAAGTTTTCTACAGTCTTCACAGTTTGTGACGCTGCGGTTAAAGTCACGTTACTACTGGATTAGGTTAACATTTCCTTGAGATGATGTCATCAAAAGCAACAAAAAAATTTTTTTAATTCTTACCTGAATGAAGTCAATACACTCTGACACTCTGTCCACCTACCGCTGCAAAATTTTATTTAAATCGCTCTCCAAAAATAATCTCCGCTCACCTACATGCACTCAACACACGACGCCATAACTCTGCACGTGTAAGCTCAAGGGGCTTTAACTTTTAAAAACTCGGTCACCTGAGGCCCCGCCCTGAGCCCCCGCCCACTACAGGGTCTCCACATCACGAGAGGAGGGGCGTTGGAGTTTCGCGCGGTCTCCACATCACGAGAGGAGGGGCGTTGGAGTTTGGCGCGCTGTGTGTCAGTGAGCGACACACACGGCTTCAATAAATGCATCCGATACACAAAAAGATACACACCACACACATATTCCCTGGGAGGTGCGTCGCCCGACAATTTTATAAATGTAAATAACTTTTTATTAAAACAATTTTAAGTGTTAAAGCACACTCCAACTCATCCAGGCAGCCTATTAGCCACAAGTTACGCTGATATTGATGAGAAAAAACAATGTTTACATATTAATATATTTGGATACAATCTGTGTTTTATCCAGACATTGGCAAAGGCTGGCTAATACCAAATGTCCCGATAATGTCGGTACGTAGTCTGGCGCATAGTCGGGCCAAACCACATAGACCAACACACACACACACACACACACACACACACACACACACACACACATACACACACACACACACACACACACACACACATCAAAGACACTAGAACTTGCATTTGACCTGCACCTGCACTCTTGATCTGCAGCTAACCCCTCACATCACACAAGCTGCCAAGCAAAACAAAAAAACAAACTAAGAAATAATAAAAACAAATTCAGTATAGAGGATATAAAGGTACCCTGAATCAAAGGATCCCTTGTTGGTTCCATGCTGAAGACATGAGTAGACATTTCACTGCCCAACAGGTCCTGGATGAGATATTTTCAGGAGCTCAGGAGGAACAAGAGGATGAAGATGTATCTGAAGAGGAAGATGGGGAGGAATGCAACCCAGAGGATGATGCATCTTCAGATGAAGAAGAAGAGGAAATCCCTCAAGCTGAGAGAGAGACATTTTTGTCAAAGAACGGCAGAATTGTATGGTCCTCAACAACTTCTGACAGCAACCAGGGAAGAACAGCAGCATCAAACATAATAAGGATGACTCCAGGACCAACAAGGTATTCAGCTGCCCATGCCCAGGACATTTCATCCACCTTTCTCCTGTTCATCACACCAACCATGGAAAAAATCATCCTGGAGAATACAAATTTGATGGGCTTCCGGAAATATGGAGAAAATTGGAAAATTATGGATGAGATTGACCTGAGAGGCTACATAGGGCTTTTGATATTAGCAGGTGTATATAGGTCCCGTGGCGAGGCTACATATAGTCTCTGGGATGCAGAGAGTGGAAGGGCAATTTTTCGTGCCACAATGCCGCTGAAAACTTTTCACACTTTCTCAAGAATGCTGCGATTTGACAACCGTGAGTCAAGACCAGCAAGGCGTGTGACGGACAAACTTGCAGCCATCAGAGAAGTCTGGGACAAGTGGGTTGAGCGTCTGCCATACCTCTACAATCCTGGGCCTGAAGTCACAGTAGATGAGCAGTTGGTTCCATTCAAAGGTATTTTTTTTATTTTCATATATGCAATGTTACTTACCTGAAATATTTTTTATTTTATTTTATTGTGATGTAAAATCCTTGATTCATGCAGTTTTCTGTGACACACTCAGTGATTGTAATCTTTTTTTTTATCAACAGGTCGCTGTCCTTTCCGGCAGTATATGCCAAGCAAGCCAGCAAAATATGGCATCAAAATATGGGTGGCCTGTGATGCAAAATCCAGCTATGCATGGAATATGCAAGTGTACACAGGGAAGCTGCCGAGTGGAGCACCTGAGAAGAACCAGGGGATGCGGGTTGTGCTTGAATTGACAGTTGGACTGAGGGGGCACAATGTCACATGTGACAATTTTTTCACCTCCTATGAACTCGGCCAGCAGCTCCTGAAAAGGAAGATGACCATGGTTGGCACCGTTCGGAAGAATAAGCCTGAACTCCCCCCTGCACTCCTCGCAACAAGAGGCAGAGCGGTCTTCTCATCAAAGTTTGCCTTCACTCCCACCACCACTCTTGTTTCTTATCTTCCAAAACGGAACAAGAACGTGGCCCTGCTGAGCACACTGCACAAGACGGCTGACATCAGTGATCGTGAGGACAGGAAGCCAGCCATCATCCTCGACTATAACTGCAATAAAGGAGGTGTGGACAACCTTGACAAGGTTACTGGAACGTACAGCTGCAGAAGGATGACTGCACGCTGGCCCCTGGTCATCTTCCATAACATCATTGATGTGTCCTCATATAATGCCTTTGTGATATGGCAGGAGATCAACCCGACCTGGATGTCGGGGAAGAAAAACAAGAGAAGGATGTTCCTTGAGCAGTTGGGAAAGGCTCTTGTCACCCCGTGCATTGAGAGAAGGGAGCGCCTGCCCCGCACAGAAGCCTCTGCAGCCATTGTGGAAGCTGTTCAGAGAGCTGAATCTTGTCCTGATCCACCTGAGGCTGCAGCTGGGTCAGTCAAAAGAAAAAGGTGCCAGTTCTGCCCCTGGAAGAAGGACTGCAAGACAAAAGCCTCACATCACACAAGCTGCCAAGCAAAACAAAAAAACAAACTAAGGCTGCAGCTGGGTCAGTCAAAAGAAAAAGGTGCCAGTTCTGCCCCTGGAAGAAGGACTGCAAGACAAAAGCTGTGTGCTGCACATGTGAGAAACACATCTGCAAAGCCCATTCTCACGTTCACACATACTGTCCTACATGTGATAAATATAGTAGAAGTTGAAAATTGTTCACAAAATCAAGCAACATTTTGTTTTTTTGTTGTGTTATGAGAGAAGTATTTTTATAATTCACTTCCTAAAAAATATTTAAAAAATAAACGTGACAAAAAAGTTCCAGATTGTTGACTGTTTTTTCCCTTTCAATATAAATAATTCAGAAATAATTACTTTACATTTATATAATAGCCATAATAAACCTTTACTGTGTAAAAGAAAACTGTTTTGACAGTTGGTTTGTGGTTAAAAAAAAAGTGTAATACTGTTAACTGGTGATTGTCTTTTTGTATTGTGTAACAAAAATACATGATAAACCAGTTCAAAACCAGACTGAAGACCCACTTGTTCAAAAAAGCTTTCAGTGTGTAACTTTTATTACTTTTGGTATTTTAATATGTAGCATTTTTTATTTCCATTGCCTTTCTATTTCCACTTGTTCAAATAAGCTTCCAGTGTGTAACTTTTATTACTTTTGGTATTTTAATATGTAACATTTTTTTATTTCCATTGCCTTTTTATTTCCACTTGTTCAAAAAAGCTTTCAGTGTGTACCGGTAACTTTTATTACTTGTGTTATTTTAGTGTTATTTTAGTATGTAGCATTTTTTATTTCCATTGCCTTCTTTTATTGCTGTTGTTTCCTATTCTATTTTCATTGATTTATTGTTCCAGTTTATTCATCTTTTTATCCTGTTAAGCACCTTGGTCAATGCAAGGCATTGTAGGAAGGTGCTATACAAATAAAGTTTATTATTATTATTATTATTATTATTATTATAAAAATAAATAAATAAATTGAGATGCATTGATAAATAACAGGTTGTTTCATCGTGGAAAATGGATTTTGGATTTAAAGTTCAATAAAGCTGCTTTATTTTGGGTCTTTGGTAGTGCGGGTCATTTTTGACCCGTAGGACAAGGGGAGTAAACAGAATGTTAAGATCGCACAAGGGTTAAGGAAAAGTTCAGCTCAGACATATATTTGCTATAATTTTTATCAAACTAATAATTGTTTTTAAGTGTTAATCTTCTTTAAAGCCTTGCTGTGTGCTCCTGTGGCAGACATTTGCAGCAGAGCTAAACGTAGGTGCGACCTATACACTGGTGCGACCTATCTAGGGATTTTTCCAATCTATTGGTGATAATTGGACAATGCGACCTATACACAGGTGCGACCTATACACCAGAAAATACTGTAGTCAAGGAGGTTATGCTGTATGAAAAGTGTCTCGTATGATTTTAATAATAAAGCCACGTCAACTCCCAACCAGTATGTTTAAGCGTGCAGAGAAACATCACAGCGTCACTCACCCGGAAGATGGTGGGGGCGTTTCGCTTTGAAGTTGCTGCTGTCCGAACAGGGATTTTAGTTCCTCCACCTTTCTCTTTCTCACCTGGCTTTTGGGTGGGAAGTCCATGTCGTATTTTCCATGAACAGTCCGAAATCTGATTGTTTTAGCTTGGTATGTTTCGCTGCGTTTCACCTTCGCGCCGTTGTTTTCAGAAACTGCATGCGTAATGACCTAAAGCTCTCATCTGATTGGTTGCCGTGTATGTCAATCAAGTGATGGGAGGATACAACTCAAGATTCAGTTGTCATCTGATTGGTTGCCCTGTATGTCAATCAAGTAACGGGATGTTTGATTGGCTGACAATTTTTTTAATGTCACGCTGCGGGAAAAAAATAAAATAATAATGTCACGCTGCGATCGACCAATAATGCCTCCGCGATCGACCGGTCGATCGCGATCGACGTAATGAGCAGGTCTGCTCTAATTCTATGCTTTGTGCTCTGAGTAATGTCACACACTAGCGAACTGACTGAACAAATTAAAGTTGTGTTGTTGTTACATGTTTGACCAAGCTTGTGAAACTCTTGGTGTGTTTAAGTGTGCTGCTCTGGTGCACAGTTTTCAGTAAATTTGTAATTCAGTACATTCATGTCTGTGTTTAAAAAAACATGTTAAGTTAATTCAGCGCTGGGTTTGTAAGCTCTATCATCCAGGTAGACAACAACAAAAATGACTTAATCATGTAATCTGGACCGGTTTCAGAAACGAGTCCAGATGACATGATTTAGCCATTTTTGTTAAAGGGGACCTCAGATGGGTTTTTTAAATTTTTATGGTATGTCTGTGTGCTATCCAGACCCTGTTCATTGAATTTAATACACAAAATAATTCTTAGATAATAAATTATACCCTTTTTAATTCTGCCATTTCTAACTTCCGTTCTAAACGACCTGTTTATGATAATGAGCTGTGAAGTCCACGCCCGTCAAAACTCTGTTTACATTAACTCCGCCCTCTGTAACAGCCAGTATCTCAAATCTGTTGTTGTTTTAAAATTAGCTTTTTTTATTACTCGTTTGACTTACTGTTAGTGCTAGCTTAAGATAACTTACCGAAAGCTGTTTGTGCGCGCCGCCATTAGCTGCTCCTTTTATCATGCCCTCCCGAATCCGAGGCTAAAATTAGCTCTTCCTCCTCCTTCGGTAACAAACAGCCCGCGTAGCTCCTAGTTGCATGCGGCGCTTCGATCCGCGGCTGCACATCCAATCCAGACACACACAAAGTTCACCGAGTGTTTCCAGTTAATTTATCCGTATGAGGCAACCTCTGACCGTCACCGGACCCACATGGTCCTCAAAAGCCAGCAGCTCCCAGCAGCCCTCACCCCGATCTCTCCGAAACAAAAACAAAAAAAAGATGCCGTGGCCGGGAAACGAACCCCGGTCCTTTGGGTGCCACACCAGCTATTTATCTCCCAGACCCAACCTGGCAGTTGAGCAAAAGCAGTCCTTCATCGTATAAGAAACAAATACAACCACCTACTTTTAGAACGCTGGAGTTTTGATTAGATTTTGATGAAGTGAAAGGTATTCTTAAAATAAATAAATTGCTAATCTGAAAAGTATATCGATCAGTGGTGCTTGTACGTTTCAGACTGTCGCCCCGCGAGAGTGTGTGTGTGCACAGTTTCAACGAGACAGAGTTCAAACAAGGTAATAAAACATTCTGGTTTTACTCAAGATGTGCTGCGTGGCTGGAGCAGGGCAAGCCCCTAGCCCCCCGGGGGCTAAATAAATGAATAAATAAATAAATGACCGCCGGGTCAGCTCCTAAACTGCTCGGCAACCGTGACGTCTTTTATACTGAAGTGGGTTGAGCCGCACCAGGGGTTGCTAGGTGAGGGGCTGGACTAAAGGTGCGAGGTGGGTTGCCCTATGGTTTGTGACGTCACAAACCGCAGGAAGTGAGAACGAAACGTTTCTATCACAGACAAATAAATCTACTTAGAGTAAATAAACCACTGGGTGCATTTTTTTGGCACTAGGACTGTTTTTTTATGAAGTAAATACCCAAAGTTGAGTAAAAAAAACATTAAAAAGTGAATTTTGCATGTGTGGTCCCCTTTAAACAACAAACAACAGAAAAGAAAAAAAAACATAGGAGAGAAATAGAAAGTGAAATGCAAAGTATCAAAACTAGCAAAACACCACAAGGTAGATGTACAAAATCAAAAACAAGAACATATCTGCAATGGTTTTTGCCAGGATTCCAAAAGATTCTTAAAACCATTTAGAGAGGTCAGGGCCGAGAGCTTCAAATCTTTTTGTAAGATATTCCAGGAAGCAGGAGCAGAGTAGGAGAAAGCCCTTTTTCCAAGTTCAGTCCTCACTGACGGAACACTGCAGGTAATCATGTCCTGAGAGCGCACACTGTAGCTGCACTCACGCAAAGACATGTAGGAGGAGATGTATGAGGGCAGCAGACCAAGAAGTGATTTAAAGATGAAAATGTACCAGTGGAAGAGTCTGCGTGAGGTTAATGATGTCCAGTTAACCAGTGAATACAGGGTGCAGTGGTGGGTACGATAATCACAGCCAGTTATGAATCTTAGAGCACCATGGTAGACAACATCCAACATCCGCAGGGTGCTTGTAGGAGCATTCATGTAGAGAATGTCACCGTAATCAATGGAGGGGAGGAAAGTCACAGATACAAGGCGTTTCCTAACATTCAGTGTTAGACATGATCTATTTCTGAAAAAGAAACCCAGTTTAACTTTCAGTTTCTTTACTAGGTTTTCCACGTGGAGTTTAAAAGAGAGCTGTGAATCAACCAGGATACCCAAATATTTATAGGAATCAACAAACTCAATTGGGACACCATTTGAGGATAAAATCAGAGGAAGATCTGCTGGGACCGACTTCCTACTTGAAAAAAACATCCCTTTTGTTTTATCAGCATTTAGTACAAGTTTGAGACGGAACAAATCTGACTGGATGATGTCAAAAGCGGATTGCAGAGACTGGAAAGCCTTAGCTACTGTTTTAGCTCGGCAGTAAACAACTGTGTCATCAGCATAGAAATGTAAGGATGCATCAGGGATGCTCTGACCTACATTAGCTATGTAAATTGTAAAGAGGGTTGGTCCTAAGACTGAGCCTTGTGGTACACCATTTTTAACCGTTAAATAACTGGAAGAAGTACCATTGTGCTGAACACATTGCATCCGATTGGACAGATAATTAGAAAACCAACCAATGGTGTGATCAGAGAACCCAATTTCTGAGAGCTTATGACACAAGATGTTGTGATCCACTGTGTCAAAAGCTTTAGACAGATCTAAGAAAAGTGCAGCACAACACAAAAAATGGCTAAAACAAAGTCAGTTTTCAATGTCAGATGATCTTGATATAAAACTCCAGCATTAAAGGTGATGTGCATTCAATGAAGGGATGCTAGGCCTTTCCTGGTAGGACTGGCTGGCGCCTTTCATGGCAGTCTACCACTACCGGTGTATGAATGTGTGTATGAATGGGTGGATGGCTGGTACTGTGAAGCGCTATGGGGCCCCTCATAGGGGGCTGGAAAGCGCCAAAGGTGGGCGGATGAACGCTAGGGAGCGCTAAAGCGCTATTCCGCTTACAGTGGACCTAAACTTTTTGTCAGCGTTTTTGTGAATTGACTTAGGGGTGGGCGATATATCGAATATACTCGATGTATCGCAATATTTTAAATGTACGATGGTTAAAAGGGCTATATCGTGTATATCGAGGATCCTCCTGCTGTCGCGCGGGCCCCCACTCGCCCCCCTCCTTCCTGCAGGCTGCAGGAGCCGCGCGCGAGACTTTCAGCACAACATGTAAACACGGCAGATATGAAGAGCGCTGCACGCTGCTGAGGGGGGAAAACAATGTTCTGAGCTAGTTTGGATTAAATTGTCAGATGAGGGCATAAAAAATGTTTTTGTAGACGATGCTGAAAATAGTCCCGAAGAAAGGTCTGAACTACGAATCTTTTTCACCATTTAAACAGCGGAGTGGAGCATGAACGGCAGAACCAAGTGTTTTTACAGCTGCTGCTTCCTTAAAACAAACCACGGGTCTGAGCTTAGTCATGCGTGCACCGCATAGAGAGGTGGAGACATTAATAAATCAGCATTTTATCATTATCGCTAAAGACACGGTCCTTAGCGGCTAACAAGATGGCTAACGCGTTAGCCGTCTTCTTCCACAGCTGAGACTGACCGTGTCTTTAGCGATACAGCTGATTTAATAATGTCTCCACCTCTCGGTTCACGTTTCTGAGTGGAGGCTGTCGTGTTTTACACAAGGATTCAATGCGACACTTTGTAGAGCAACTTTAGAGAACGTCTTCGTGAATCCGGAAACAACCCCTGACCCTTTCACAATAAAACCGGATACAGTACACAGAGGCTCACATTTACTGCAGTACTGTGATAAATCTGTTCTTGTTCAGAGGTTTTGCAGACATTGCCTGAACTTGGCACAGTTTGAAACTTGTGCACATTTTGTGGTTTGTTGTTAAAAATTACTAGCACATGCAAATAGTTGAGAGTTGTTACCTGTGACTGTTCTGGGTCAGTAAATTTTATGGCCACTGTTTACACTTTTGTTTTTGTATTTTAAAGGCCTTAATTGTTTTGATTTAATATTTTTTTAATGTTAAAAGCACAAGAGCACCTTTTTAAGTTTAAATTATGTATTCTTCCTTTTTGCTTGAAGTACTTTTTATTTATGTGTGCAATTGATGGTTAAAATAAAATATTTAAGTTTGTTCAAATTTAGTGTTGACATTTTTTAATCAATTTTGAATCATTTTTTCATTGATTTTGGAGATATCGCGATATATATCGTGTATCGTGATATAGCCAAAAAATATCGCGATATAATATTTTCCTCATATCGCCCAGCCCTAAATTGACTAACTTTTATAATTCATAAGCGGATTTGTGCTATTTTTATTTAAAATGCAGTACCGCTAATAACTAATTATCTATCAGTAAAAACCAATAAACTTATTTACAAGCTCTTATGCTGCTTGTTTTATATTTTTCCCCACCGTAAACAGCAGAAAGGAGGAAGGGTGTGAGGGTGAGGGGGGCAGAGCTGAGAACAGACTCGGCTCTACCATGTAGGTAAATGCCTGGGGGTCCCATTTCAGCAGTGGCCCCGGCCCCGCCTCGCCCCGTGCAGTCACCTACATCACTAACATTGATCCTGCTTGTTAATGTACATTTAACATAAAAATAATTATAGTTACGATGAAAACGATCATTAAATACGCAATTAAAAAAACGGTCGATTTCTTTATCCCCCTACTAAAAATGGACTATTCCATGTTGATGACAACTTCCGGGTCAGTCGTGAACTCGAGGGCTAGTTCTGTGGCTAGCTGTTTGTGCTGGGTACTTGGATAAATCCGCAGACAACCCCGCTGTTTCAAGCCAAATTAACGTGGCCGGATGATTTTATTGTGTGTTTTGTGATGACCATTCGACGGTGAGTCGTTATTTTCATGTATTTTAGTTACTTTTCATTAAATCTGTTGACTACCTATAGACGCTAACTCTGTGTCTGCCGGCTGGTTGTGCTGGGTTACTAATGGATAAATCCGTAGAGAACCCCGCTGTTTCAAGCCAAATTAACGTGGCCGGATGATTTTATTGTGTCTTTTGTGTCGACCATTCGACGGCGAGTCGTTAGTTTAATGTATTTGGGTTACTTTTATGTATAAATGCGGTGGCGACACACCCGTGTATTTGAGATTTAAACGTGGTTTTAGGGATTAAAAGATCATTCTATTTTTTGTTAATTTCGTGGCCGAATAGAATATATGTACGTAAAGTATTAAATAAATCCTTTGATTTTTGTAATTTCATCCTTTTAGGATCATTTTTGTTACTTTTCAGTTGGCAGTGTAGTGCAAATATTGATAACGCTGCCGGCTATATATAAATATATATATATATATATATATATATATAATATAGAAATATATAAATAGCGGATTAGATTAGCTTCCCCTAATTTTCATAAGACATTTGTGCTTTTGAAATTGTGGACCTAAAAAAATTAATAAGCGTTTTAGAAATTGTGGAACTAATTTTTTAATTAGCGGTGCCCAGCTTTGGAAAGCGCTATATACCATACTTTTCGGGGTAAAAGACGCTTCTGTGTATAAGCCGCTTTGTCCAATTATTGGCAATTATTTGGAAAAATCCATAAATAAGCCGCTTCGCCCTATAAGTCACATCTATTATGCGTCACCGCTACGCGACGCGTCAGCGCCTCATTTGCCCTGCTGAAAATGGCGGCCACAGAAGCGAGCCAGCACGGAAGGACTTTACAAGATTAACACGGTAAAAACAATTGTTTCTTTGCTGAGAAAAAATATATTTCTTAGCTGACATCATAGCACAAGGGTTCCTGAGCTTAACCGTTCCTTAATCAATTCATGAAATGGTCAAATCTAGATTTAAATTGTTTCGGTTTGACATCTTTCAAACGGTTGCGAAAATAAATTGTAAATACAGTAAATCTAATTTTATCTCAAATGTCTTTTACAGGGCAACAGTTTGTACATTAAACCCCATATAATTACATTCTGTAAGCAGAAAAAATATCCGCCGAGTGGTTTATGAGCTATATACCGGTATCTAAATAGTAGGTACAGTATTTGCTTACGGTAGCTAACCGCTAATAAAAGATAGTTTTTTTTTAAATCTCAAACATCTCATAAAGCTAGTCAGTTGTAGCCTGGTTAAAACCAGACCCTTGTCCTTCACTTCACTTTGGACTAGGGTCTGGGATTTCTCCCATAGACAACGATTTCTCCGGTCGATTTTTGACCGGACCAATCAGAGAACAGAAGGCAGATTACCGGACCAATCAGAGAACAGAAGGCGGAGTTTTGAACGACGTCGACTGACGTCGTCAGTTAAAATGGCTGCCGCCACGAAGGAATTTTCATGAAAACAAGGTAAAAAACTATTATTTCTTTGCTGAGAAAAAATATATTTCTTAGCTGACGTTATATCAGAAGTGTTCCTGAGCTTAACAGTTCCTAAATCAATTCACGAAATGGTCAAATCTGCTGGATTTAAATAGTTTCGGTTTGACATTTTCCAAACAGCCTCGGGTGCGCTACGAAAATAAATGATAAAAAATCGAATTTTATCTCAAATGTTTCATCTAGGCCAACAGTCAGTAAATTAGAGCCATATAATTACACACTGGTAGCAGAAAAAATATCCACCGAGTGGTTTCTGAGCTATTTATCTGATAGCCTGGACCTCGCCAGGCTAAACTAACAAAACTCCGCCTTCTGTTCTCTGATTGGTCCGGTCAAAAATCGACCGGAGAAATCGTTGTCTATGGGAGAAGTCCCAGACCCTAGTACGAAGCAAAGTGAAGGACAAGGGTCTGGTTTTAACCAGGCTAAGTCAGTTGTAAATGACCACCAAATAATTACGCTCTGTAAGTTTCAAGAAAATCCGCGGTGTGGTTTATGAGTTATCTTGCTAAAAAACACGGCTAACAACACAGCTAATAGTAGCTACCTCCAGAGCAGGAGGCCGGGCAGCGTCAGAGTCAGTCCGACCAGAGGAGGCTTTTTTCAGACACATAAGCTAGAAACGGTCGGTGTACTCTCTGGAAGTGTCCCCCTAGCGGACAAAAGTGGTACTGCACCATTTTTTTTGCCAAAATGAAAAACGGTCATATCTGAGTCAAAAATTGGTCTAAAAATATGGGAAAAAAATCTATAAACATGACGCTTCAGCATATAAGCCGCAGGACATGCAAATTAGTTAAAAAAACAGCGACTTATATGCCGAAAAGTACGGTAAGTAAGCTCCATTTACCGTTTACCATTGTAGGAAGCATCAGTAACGTGATCAGCTACAGTAAAATAAACGTATAGCCAAACTGCTGTTTGTATAAAACATCAAAATCCTGAACATTGTATTTCATGGACATAATGCAGACAGGAAATACAAAAATGTTTCAATGTTCCGTATGACAACAAAAAATTGACTAAAGGCCGAGATACACTCGAGCGTCCTCACGGTACGCCTATACGCAGCGTACGTACGTCAAGGCAAAAGCGTAGCCCCGCGTAGCCCCTCAGGGCATGTACGTGCAAAGCTTTTTTTTTTACTACGCGTGCGCGATACGCGGTGTCTGACCATAAACTTCCCGGCGCCGGACTGTTTTGTATGTTACACAAATGAAATAAATTCCCCTTCTTTATCGCTGATCGGGCCTTTTCTTTTGTTTTTTTGCCTAAAGTCAAGTAACCGCTTCTTCCTCCGTTCACTCGATGATTGAAATGAATGAATTCAGGTCCTACCTGGGTGCGCGATGTTTTAAATATTCCCTGGTGGGCTGTGTGCTGCAGGAAAAGCGCTCCCTGTTATTATTTTTATTTCTGAGAGAACTTTTTATAACATATATAGTAGAAACACCGTATCAGAACACCGCAGAAGTCTGAGCGAGCTGCTCATGATGCATTCTCGAGGTTTCACTTTCAGCTGACTGAAGGCTGTCAATCATTTCAGTAGGCGTGTCAGCAAGTGACCAATCAGCGAGTCCCCTCCGTGTGCAGCTGCTCATATTACAACAAGGAGAACGCGAGCGTATAGTTTCTGACATATGCTGAAGCATATCAGCAAAACACATGCGCACAAAATGTGCGCGTAGAGTGGCGTACCTGAGGACGCATGAGTGTATCTCGGGCTTTAATCTGAGACTGTTAGATGTTTTTTGCATTTCTTTCATATAGCAACCCATGACATATAAATTGTATGTAAACTATACTTACACAATTCTCCTAATGGTTAAAGGCACATAAAAGTATGAGTCATCTGCACTGATAAATAGTGAAAAGAAAGTGTTTTTTTTTTCTTGGTGTCATATAAAGGACTGCCTCAGAAAAATCGAGCAGGTCTTCATACAAATCCTCTCTTTGAAGATTTACTGTAGCTTGGCTGCTGAACATGCCCTTGTCTGTGGCCGCCTGCTGTTTGCTGTTCTCTGTGTGCCTGAGCTCAGATGTATGAGCAGAGGCACACAAATACTTTAAAAATTAGCTCTGTCCCTGTCAGCGCTGTCACAGCGTCTCACTGGGCTGTTGCTTCTGGTGTTGCTGCCTCTCGCAAAACAGCACTTGTTAGGTTCTTTGTCACGACTTGGTGCCATTCCCAGGCCAATTACAGCCTGTTTGGACCCCTGTAAGAATTAGATTAATGTAACTGACTCATTTAAGCTTTAACATAACCAAAATTGTCCCCCTGACGTCTTAGAAGACAAAAAAATATATATGTACCAGATATTGTCTTTAGCTAGTTCAATTACAAGACAGTTGTTGAAAAGGTTCATAATTAGATGTAAACTCTGCTTGTTAGTTGGTACAGCTGATAATGTGGAACAAAGTGTATAACCATTAGGTTACACATGTCCAAATCAGAAAAATGTTGGAACAGTATGAAAAAAAAAAAAAAAAACAATTAAAACCAATAAAAACAAACTTTCAGTGAGTCTAACACTTGTTACTGCAGACACAATGAACCCAAAATATTTTGTGTTTTCTCTTATCAGCTGTACTGCATATGATGAGATTCATAAAGTACAATATAT